>JAQGBH010005956.1:0-13329 GCA_034698265.1 Sminthurinus aureus | reverse complement strand
AGGCAAAATACTAAAACATCAGACACCTTTTGCCTGCTTTATTTTTCACAGCCAGTCTGGAAATCTAGAACCAGACTCGACTAAAACATGATGCAGTATTTTAAAATTTCATGCAAGATTATTTTAATTTGATGTTTTTTTTTGCTTTGTTGAATTTTGTTGTAAAAATTACAGATGCTGATGAAAATCCTCCTAAATGTGGATACGAAAAGTCTGGTTGGTTTTCGTCTTGTGAATCGGAATTTTAATGTGATTGCCCGAGAACTTATTGAGTCAAGAAATGATCTACACATTAAATTTCATATGCCCCGGGATAATTCTTCGAGTTTCTATAGGTCGGCAATGATGCTCAAACATCAAAGCTTACAAAAATTTATCAATTTTTTTGGACAGTCCCAAAATACCGTTTGTTTGTATTCTCGTTTTTCCTTCGTTGAAGTTTCACCATCCTCATTCAATGACAAAGAATGGATTGAATTCATCTCTATCTTTGGGGGGAGAATCAAAGGGTTGAGATTAGTATTCAAAAATAGTTTTAATATGCTCGAGAAGTCCGTGCCCAGTTTGAGACATTTACTTTGTAATCAATTGCCTAATCTGACAGAATTATGTCTTGATACAAGACATGAATTGGGATGGTGCAAGGAATTGAGATTATTCCCAGCATCTGAAAACTCGGATTCGGGATCGGATTTAAATCCTGGAACATCAAAATCAATATCAGTTCAACTTCCGCATCTAAAAATCCTTTATCTGGATGGATCTTCTATGGAAAAACACAAGGAGATTGTCCTTGATATTCTCCGTGCTTCAATCAATTTACAAAAATTAAATTTCCTTGGTTCCGGGAGAGTTCGACGCTTCTATGCCATGGACTTGAAAGTACTCGAGTCACTTGGTAAAATCCATTGCCTACAAGCTGCTGAAATCTGTTTGGATAGGGAATTTTTACCAAAAACTCAAGGAAATTTTGATGTGTCTCGAAAGTTTAAATTGAAAGAGTTGAACCTGTCCTTTGGAGGAGGTTGTTTCGGAGACACTCAGTCAGACGCTTCAATTTATCTCTCAAACCTCTTTGAATCCAGTAAAAACACTTTGACAAAATTGACCACCCGAACATTTGGTCATTTCCACGAAATTCAATTTCCCACATTCAACAAACTCACCAATTTGAGCATTAAATCAAATGCTTTTTATGAAACATCGGACCCGATTCTCTCGATTCATTGCGAACTACAATTCGCAAATATTTTTGCTGCCTTAAAGTCTCTTGGTAAACAGTAAAAATTATAAATTATAATAGAATTTTCATTTTGCTTTAGCGAAAAATATTATTTTTTTATTTAAATTTTGTTTTTTTAAGCGAAAAATATTATTTTTCATGTTTTTGACTTGTTTCTTGAATCTTCAATTAACTTTTTTTGCGCCTTTTTTTCCCGTATTTTTTTCATTTCAGTTTTGAACATCTCATGGACTGACGCTTTTACTCCGGGACAAAACACCTCCGGTATTCCAATTCCAACTTTGGAAACTCTACAAGTCCTTGGGCAGAGTTACTCCCCGTGTCATCAATATGGGGAAATTCCTATTCAGGAAATATCCGTCATGTGTCCAAATTTGAAGCATTTCAACATTTCACAAGGAAAACAAAGACTTTTGAGGAATTTTCCGTTAGTTGGCTCCGCAATTTGGACTCACATGAAAAAACTGGAGTCTCTTGAACTTTCTCTAGATGTCGATTCTCCAGACAACAAGTTTCCAGCCATCGACTCTTGTATCACTGGAATATCTCGAGAAGATTGCACGCGTCTTTATGATTCCGCCGGAGCTGATAATGAGAAATCAACTATTTTGAGAAAGGGGAAAACTCAAAGCAAGATTTCTCAAGCAGAATTTGAGGTGGAGAAGCAAAACATTTCCATTTTGGATCTCAAAGGTAAAAATCTCCTATTTTGACATTAGTTTCCTGTACCAATTTTCAACAATATAAAATGTAAAGAAAATTGTTAATTTCTTGACAATTTGTTATTTATGAAGAAAGCCTTGTCTTAATTTTTTCTCATTTTTGTTTTCAATGTTATATTTAGATTTGGAGCATTTGAAAATCTCATTATTTTCCGTGACTGGAAGCAACTCAAAATTGATCCACGGGGCCATAACGTTTCTCACCAAAAAATATGCTTTTAACCTCATGGACAATTTTGCTTATAAAATTGAAAGGAAAAGTCGGGATTTGTACAGCTAATACTATTACTAATCAAGTGTTTCATGATGAAATGCAAAGGCGGGAAAACTCTGATGTTTTCTTCTTTTCTTTTAATATAAATATCTCAATTTAATTATTATTCAACTTTCAATCCATCGAATTTTCCTTGTAAGGAAAACAGGGCTTCCTTTTTCCATTTATTTCTTTGTACATAGATAAAAATATTTATGCGATAATTTTTATCTCTTGTTTTTCAATGTCTTTGTCTTTTTGGAGTTTGGCTGTTTATGACCATAACTTTTGAGTATTGAACATTTTTTGTTCGTGTACTCTGTGACTGTGCTTGGAATATTATGGAATAAATATGGATTTTTTATTTTAATTATTCGTTAAAACATGAAAATGATGACTAATTTCAGCTACTTTGGACTTTGTTGTGTTCGGGCAATGGCAAAACATTCAGATTCAAAATAATAACCTATACAATTTGGAATTTAATTTGCATGTAATTCATAAAAAATGCAACATGAATTTGTAATCCAACTCCATTTTCATGCTATTTGTATTTGTGATCAAATAATTTCAGTTGCAAGAATAAACTTTAAACTATTTATTTTTTCCGTTGGCTTCCCCTAAAAACTAACATTCCAGTACATCACAAAAAATACAGAGAAACGAATTAACCATATTTTTATCAAGTCTGCCAAGCCGCCGCTCAATTTCTCTCTTTTCGAGGAAACGTGGAAAATGACAGAAATCTTTATCCACTACATTGCATTGCAAAGGAAATACGCAAATTAAAGTTGTATCTCATTTTTGTCCACATCCACGCTTATTTGCAGACGAGAATTACGCCACCAGAAAATGTTCAGAATATTCAAAATATTTGAACACTCTGATAATTTCTGCGCATTCTTCATATTCCATTCACTTCATTTGACATTATTTCTCTAGTAATCAACGTAAAACATCTCTTTCTGGTCATGTTTTTAAATCCAGTTTTGAATTTAAATCTGTCACATGCAATTTTCCTTTCATGGCGTAAAATTTAGTATGAGATTCAATTTTCGGAACTTTTTAGTCGGAATCACTTCACAATCGTTTTAGAACAAGGCAAATCCCTTCACAGTCTTTCGTTTGGAACATCTGTTATTCAGTAAACGGACTCAAACATTCGCAACTAAAGTGAACGACGTCCAAATTAAAATCAGAATTTATGAATTTTGTTCTGTCGAGTGTTGAATTCTGACGCCGCGTATTCATTTCGTCATCTCAGGCATTTTTGAGCAGTAACATTTAGCATTCTTAGTTCTGGAGCACAAAATAGAATTGCTGTAGTTTTGTGATTGTGCTAAATTTCATGTATGCGTGTACGGTCACCTACTATTTTCCTCGCACCATTTTCAGTAGTTTCCGAATACCATTATAAAACCTTCGAGTTCTTTTACTCTCTTCGGTTACTCATTTTGGCTTTTGGCCCACATTATATTTTTTTAGTAGAAAATCAAGTCTCGTTTTCAGCGTTTTCGCAAAGGGCAAAAAACTCGGCAATACAAAATCCAGGAATCTTGATGTTGATTCTTGATTCTCTTTCGAGAGTGTGAAAATTTCCAACTTTTATTCCAATATTTAGAATTCTACCGATTTTTTTCTTCATTTCAGCCCAAAATCCAAATGTCATTGTCGCCGCTTCGTTTCAATGGAAATCGGAATTGTAGTTGGAAACCCACGTAATAATGTTGATGATGATATTGATTTTTGTGCAATGAGGAATTCTGTTTGGAGTCGCTCCATTTTCACAGGGATGGAAAATGTAAAAAGTCAAAACTTGACATTGCCAATTGAGAAGCAAACAATTTTGAGAGCCAAGACGCAGAATGGGAAAATCCGACATTATTTTTTGAATGACTCAAGACTCAATACTCAATAGACTTGCAACTGGCAAATGACCTGGTCGTAGTGTAAATATTATGCTAATTTTCTGCAAAGACTTTGACTTGGTGAATGCAAACTACAGGCACTTTGCTTTGTTTTGTTTTGTTTTGAATTCCCAAACTATAAAATCACCTACAAAAAAATAATTAATGAATCGTGTTTCCTGTTTCAAACCGAAACTCAAACTTTATTCTCATACACGAATTTGAATTTGAAGTTGTTGCATTCGTTTGTGGACCAATTGAGCAAGAATTGCGATCAAGTTGAAAAAAAAGAGAGAGAAACTTGAACGCCGATTGAAAAAATAGTCGGCGTTTCTCGGTGCTCCGTTGAGGTAGATACCATTAAAGTCAATTCGGTTTTGAAAAATATTGGACTCGCAAACGACATAAATTACAGCAGTTTGTAGAAATTGGAATAAAACTCGATAGACATTTCAGTTCAGCTCGTTGATATTTACTATTTACTATTAAAATACAACAATAAATTCTTAAAGATTTTAGAGCGTGTAAAAATCAAAAATTAAAAAGTCTGTACAACAAAAGCAAAATTTTAATTTATCCATAATTCAAAAAAAAGTGCAATGTGAATTTGTAATCCAACTCTGTTTTCATTATATTAAATTTTGTCATTAACGATTTTCAGCCGACAGAATAAACATTAAACTATTGATTTTTTCTGTTAGCTTCCCCCCAAAATTCAAGAATCAAATGCATCACGAAAAAATAAAGAGAAAAAGGCATTGACAATATTTTTCTCAAGTCTAAGTAGAGTCTCGAGTCTACAGCTGAGCTGAAGTCGTGGATCAGTTTAAATTTCCAGGAAACGCTGATAAGGAAAAAAACCTTTTCTCGTGCGATGCGATAGAACTGCAGAGAGTTTTGTCAGCATTCAAATCGACATTTATTTTATTTACGGACGAGGATTACACACGGAGAAAATATTCCGAGTAACCAGAATATTTGAACACTCTGATAATTTCTGTGAATTCTCAACATTCCATTCACTTGACATCATTTCTTTAACATTCAACATTCAACTAGAAAAAAGAGCTCGACTGTTTATACAAAATTTCTAGTGCACTCACAATCAGACAAAAAGTTTCCCTTTAAATTTAATACCAACATGAGGCCTGTGATTGGATTTGGTTCTGGAATAAATTCAATGTTTTCCTGTTTAAAGTGTGAAAAGGTAGGAAATTTCGTGTTGTTTTTCAGCAGAGCACATAAAAACTTATGCAGATTTGTGGTTTTATTTTACAATTTATTTTGTACTTTTAATTTTCAACACTTGACAAAATATGATTGGTTTTCGAAGGTGATTTCTCTTTGTGACCAACTGACGAAAAACATGCACGAGTTTGAAATCGTCACCATGGAAATGGAATTTGACCTAGAGTCGGCCAAGTCAAAGTCAGAAGAAGTTCTTTCAAATGTGAGTGGCACTTTTTACGTGTTGTTTTGTTTCAGGCATAAAATTTTCAGATATTATGATGTTTTTAGTTTGCAGTTGACATTTGATTTGTGGTTATGTAATTGTGTTCCACTTTGTTTTTTGTCCGCGTATCACAGTTTTGGCAACTCATCTCGATGATAAAATCCATCAAAATCACGGATGAAGAAGAGGAAAGTGGAAAAGGCTTGAGTGAAAATCCAAATCCAACCTCATCAAATCTCATTGTCAGTGTGGAAAAGCAAGAAAATGAAAGTGAAAAAGAAAATGAACTGGCCGAATCCAAAAAAAACACAAGAGAAAAAAAGAGACGAAGACCAAATCCGAATCCAAATGTGACTGAAAAAAGACGGAATGAGATTCAAAGAGCCAACAGACTTTTGCGTACGTACAAGAAACAGGAAATTGATTTAAATTACGAGTTTTATGAACATTAACATTTTTTCAGAGCATTCGAATTTTGAATGTTGATTACTGATTTTTCTGTGTTCTTTTTTCTACAGGGACGATAAAATGTGAAACTCCACAAGGATTTTACAGCTTGTTCGAGTGCATTAAATGTCAAAAGCAGTTCAACAGAATTACTAATGCTCGTCGTCATGTGCAAGTTCAACATCTTGGTTTGGCAATTCGATGTCCAACTTGTTCAGATTCCTATTTTGACAGGAAATCTCTAGAGCTTCACATTCCAAAATGCCACAAAAACAAGCAAAATCAACTTGAACAAATCAAAATTTGGTTAAAAAACGACAGGAAAAAACCCGTCAAAGTTCATCTCCAGCCTCATCAAAAACAAGGGCAAAACCACAAACAAAAAAAACCGCGTGCCACTCGGAATCGAAATTCCGGTAGGAAAATTGTAAATCGGAATACTGAAAAAAAGAGAAAAACCAGAATTTCTGACCCGTTGAGACTAAAAGTGAGGAATCCTTTTGAAAATTTCAGCCTTCAAAATACGTTGAATGTGAAAGTTGTGATCCAGCGACTCGAGAAGAAAAACAGTGGAGAAATCTCATCCATTTCACAGACTGAAATTCAAACGATGAAGAAAAATGAAGCGGAAACTGAAAGAGAAAAAAAATCATCTGAAGAGGCTGAAAATGAGAGTTGTATTGTGGTTTTGAGTTGTGATGAAATTTGATTTGAGTTGATTTTCTTATTTTTTTTGGTCAATATTCAATATTCAATACAGAAAAAATTGGATGGTGATCACAATTGTAAATTGTAAATTGATACAGAGTTTTAATAAAAAGATAAATGTCCAAAGTACAAAGATCCCAATATTTTTGTATATTATTGATTTTTTAAATTACAAAATCCTGCAGCGTAGTCTTTTTGCATTTGGAATTAAAATTGCCACATGCATTGCAACTTTCCCTTTATTGACATTGCAGTGACCTCGGAGATGATTCTCATTTTTCAAAATTCCAAATTTCAAAGACGGATTGAATTAAATGATGTCAATTTTTTACAAAGTTCTTGATTCTGCATTTCATATCAAATATCAAATCTCCTTGCCAATTTTATCGATTCCAAATTCCAAATTCCAAAGTAGGGAAAGGAAATAAAAAAGACGTATTTGTTTCCTCTCTAAAATCTCGTTCAGTTTCGATTAGTAAATCATGTTTGTAGGCAGATGAAAATCCAAAATCCAAATTGTAACTTTGTTAGCGGGAGAGGCTCAGACATTCGCAACAAAAGCAAACGACGTCCAAGTCCAACCACAGATTTATGAATTGTTTTTGAGTGCTCAACTCTGACGCCGGTTAGTTATTTTGTAGTAATTATTGCGCAACACAGATGGAAATAATTTTTCTTGCTCAGAGATGGGTTTTGGCGGGATGGGAAAAGGGTGTACAAAATAGTTAAGAGCCGAGCGGCATACGCGCAAAAAATAGCAAGTAGTGAAACATGCTCAAAATGGCGAATGGTGAAAAAATAGCAAAAATGGATATGGTAAAGCAGAGGATTTTGAAAGCAAGGATGCTCAAGGGGAAACAGCAGTTGAAGAGCTCAATAAAAGGTACAAATTCTTCCATTTCGTTTAAGATTTGACGCAGAGAATGTTGACATTGATTCTTTGTTCATGTTTCCAATTTCCGGTTTCTGGGTTCCGTTTCTATGGAAATGTGAGCAGTAGGCTGACGATTTGTCCAATGACGTAATCCATGAAATTGAGAGTAGTTTCTCTCTCCATCACATAAAATCCGCTCACTTGGAGTTGCAAACTTTGAACGGATCTGCAAATCCTTTTGTATTCTTCTCGCACCCTCACATTTTGCTTGGGATGTTTCGCCTTCTCCCCAATTTTCTGTTTGAGCTCCTCAATTTTGTCCGTGAGCATGTGAACGTTGTCAAAAAGGATGAAATAAATTAGAGTTCCTTCCAAATGGAGAAAAGCAGCCAGAATCACCATCACGGGTTCTTTGGGGAAGAATTTGATTGCGATGAATCCTCCGACGATTGCCCCAGCCAGTGCGATCAGTTTCGTCAGGTAGATGACGTTGGAGAAGACTCGATTGGAGAGGAGAGCCTGCATTTTGATGAGTTGCAGACATTTTGCTGCTTCTTCCAGTCCATCACGTGATTTTGATCTGGAATTAGATGGCAAATTGGAGTTGGAATTTTAGTTCTAGTCAACAATCGACAATCGACAATCGACAATCGACAATTGTACTTGTTATAAGGCATTTTAATTTAAGATGGTAAATTTCATAGTAAATACTAAAAACGTACCCTACAATTTGAATGCCTTCTTCAATCTGTTGCTGTAGGATAACGCTAAATGAGAGCATCGCACACACAGCAGTGTAAACGAGGGAAACCATAAAAAACCAAAATAAAGTGTCCAGAATAAGCAACAGAGAACAAATCAAGAAACGGAGAACCGGATTTCCGATCTGGATCTCGATCAAGTTGAAGTTTGAATTTGAATTTGATCCGAGGCACAAAGAGGTCCAAAAAATTGGTGAATTTGGATCCAGAATCCATAATCCAAAAAACAAGACAATAAACGAGTAGATGAAAAATGGAAAATAAACCAGCAGATTGACGCGGAATGGACGCCGCAGAATCAATTTGAACCAATTTTCCATTCTAATTCTGATTTCCGCTTTTTGACTTGTCCCTGAATTTTCTTTTGGATTTGGGTTTTCCTTGGACATTTTTTGTAGACTTTGGCTCATTGAATTGGCCACTGAGTTGAGGGAGGGAATGTCCAATGCGACGATTTCAATGTAGCCAAAATAAAGTCCAATAAAAACCAAAGTGACGAAAGAGGTTGAAACATTCCGCAGGATTTCCCGAGGTGAACTGGACTCTTCAAAATGGGAAATGCAGGGAATTGTTACAAAAATTAGATAACAAATCCGCAAGATGGCGTAGAGTTGCCACAGGCCAAATAAAAAGTTGTCCAGCCATTTCAATCCCTTTGATTTATTCCAGTTGACGTGAGAAAGTCCCGACTTGATGTCGAAATCAGTTGGTGCAATTCTGACCACAGTGAGAAATTTTGCAGTCCACATATTGTACTTCATGTCTCGAAAGGTCAACTTCAAATTATTCTCTTGCTCGTTTTCATTTTCAGTTCTGTGTGAATTGTTTTTGTTGATTTTTGTTTCCTTGTTTCTTGATTTAATTGATTTTGCTTCCGTTTGAACCTCTGGATTTTTTCCAAATTCTTGCGACTGCAGATCTACATGTATTTTCCGGCCTGGTTCTTTTTTTCTTTCTGTTTGCGGCTTCTGTTTGGATTTGCGGTTTTCCTGAACGCGGGAAAATGCCCCCGGATGTGAATTCGGCTTGTTTCGGAACTCAACAAAATGGGAATAGGACACAAATTCAATGTCTTTGAGACTTATTCCAGTTTCCATGGAATTTTCAACAGGATTTGAATCTGGATTTAGAGTTTTTGTAGTTTTACCCAGTCTTTTGAATTTTTGAAGTCTGTTTTTGTTCCTATTGACGATCCTCATTTTGCTGTAGTCTGGAGCAGTAATTCACCAACAATCTTGAGAAGTGCAGAGGCGTTCAATTTTTTTTGGCAAGTTTTTTCAGGTTTCGATATTTGATTTTGATATGCAAATCACAATTCTCGATTCTTGGTTTAAAATATGAAGAATGTGCAGATTCAACGGCCAAACCAACACAACAGTAAAACCTCAAATTAACTTTGAGCAATCGAGAGACGGAGAAATTCCGCAGATATGCGGATTTTCGTATTCCTTGTGAAAATTCACGGGGCAATTTTCTAGATTGAATTTCTTAAATTTTGACCACTACAACGGAAGTCTCACATCCGCCGCTCTCGAGTGCTTTTCTCGTTGGTTTGAAATTCGAAAACGACGACAACAGTTTCAACTTGCGACGTTCAACCTGACTTTTCATGCACATTTTATTGTTAGTTGAATACTGTCAAAACTACACAAAAAGTCCTTGTATAAATGAGATCGTTGTTTCCGTTTCCGCTGTTTGAATTTTGAGCTCCGCTTTGAGTTGGCATTCGGCATTTACATTTGAAACATCAGAAAATTGTGTCATTTTCAAACTGGAAAAAGAAGAGTTAAAAGCCAAAATGAGCAAACCGAGGAAATTAAAAAGTCAAACATCCGTTGCGGTGCACGTGGACACGTGGAAGCTCCTCGATCATGTTTTGGGTTGTGGTGAAATACGAAATGCGCATCGGATTTGGATTTGGATTTGGAATTTGAAGACGACATAAAACATAAAACACAAAACACATTGGCTGTTTCTACGGCAAACCCCAATTTCCAAGTCAATGGCTCGTGGCTCCGGGTCTACAAATATAATTTTTTTGGTTCTTCATTCAATTCAATTCAATTAACAAAACCATTTGTGGCTTTGCCAATAGAAAATATCCTGTACTTTTTACTTTTTGCCCGTGCTGAGACCATTAGTTTTTTTTTACTTTTCCGTAACTGAAAATTTGCTACCTATTGAAACAGTTGAAGTCCAAAATCACTGAACATTTTAAGCGGCGTTCAAATATTCCAAAAATCCAGGGTCCAGTTTTAAACATGCCGAAACGAAACGCATGCCGAAAATCAAACATTGCTTTTTCGAATTAACTTGGAAGTTGGTGTGAATTAATTTTTGATGCACTTTTAAATGTACAGAACTTGGGCGCCCTTTGTAAAAATTAGTTTATTTCGGGCCCGTGAGAATTTAGATGAATCATGTTTTTCTTCCTCACAGATGCAAAATCAAAATCAACAAAATAAAATTATCAAGACAGGGAATTTCATGCCATTTTCGTAACAATCAAGTTGTTTTAAGGCTTCCAACAAGGCTTCCACTTTCCACTGTCCACGTGTATCCATAATCCATAGTAAGCCATGAAACAACAAGGTACAAATACGTAGCAAGTCTAGAGTCTACAGTATACAGTCTACAAACTTCAGAAATGAACTAACTGCCGAATCAGTAATCAATGCTCAATAATCAATAATCGATCCATTTTTAGACTTGTCTGTCCTACTTCTACATTCTACATTCTACATTCTACACTCAACATATTTCGCGCTCACTAGTCATTTACCTTTTAGCATGTCGAACAATAATTTCCGCCAGATGTCGAAAATCTACAATCTACAGTGTACAATGTTCAGTTTTGGTGCAAATTTGGATAATGGAGGTGCTCCCGAGTCCGTAGCCTGTTTTCGTCCACTAAATTATTAAAATCCAATAAGTGAATTTTAAGTTTATGAATAATATTAAGGACATGGGGTTTTGTCAAAGGGATATTTTGTAAAAAGTGTCATCTCGCAGGGCTCACAACTCCCAAACTGCTGCACCGATCTTCATGATCGACATGTCAAATGAAAGGTGGGTTCTTTAGCTGTTTCCTACACTGTTTCATTTTGACAAAATCGATCATCTTCAAGCTTTTACGAAGATTACCCCGGAGGACACTATTTTTAGAATTTTTTTAAGGACAATTTAAAAAAAATCAGTACGACCAAATCGCAAATAGGAAAAATCTGAAAAAATCAGAGGACGTTTTGGTAGTCTCGAGCAGTACTCCTAAACGACTCGAGTTAACTCGAGTCGACTCGTCGATATCGACTCGAGTTGCTTATCGATTCGACATGAAACTCGAGTCGATAACGTCACAACTCGATATCGATAAGCTCGACTCGATAAGCAACTCGAGTCGATAAGCTCGAGTCGACTCGAGTTGAGTCGATAAGCCCACATAACTTTACATTCTCCTTTCACTTCGCACAAGCAGTGACCGGCGTTCGACTTCTCACATGTGTTCGTATTGCTTGTCCATGTACTACGTTCCAAAACTATTAATTAATGCACAATTACATTATTTTTAATCCTCGATAGTTAGTAATTTAGTGCTGGACAAAATCGCTTATGTGGATCCTCTGCTGTTTACGTAAAACAATAATAGTTATTGTAAAAACTCTTGGTTTTGTGTTTTGTTGGAATCATTCTCATTTTAAAGATATACATAATAATAATAATAATTCTCGCTGGTTTTGAGGATTTAAGCAGCTGTAATAAAAACTATACATTTCATGATAAACATTTTAACCTTTCTTCCATTTCCTCGAATCTAACCAACTTTTAAAGGCCAAACGTCGATTTTAAATGGACTTTGAATGTAGTTTCAAAAACAAAATGTTCCTAATTGTTGTTAAATACCACAAAGTCAAATTTTTGTGTGTAATAAAGTTTTTCACGGTATTAGACAGGTTGGTTCGTTAAATATTAAATGATAATGATGCTAATTATTTTGACGGTTATTACTTATGTAAATAGTAATTAATAATTATTATTACAATGAAATTTGTTTGTAAATGTTAAATTCTAATGTGCATCGGTACCGAAATTAGTTGTTGGAAATGATTTTGAGCTTGACAAAATTAAGTTTAAGAAGAAGAAATACTAATAATTATTATTATTATGTATTATTATTATTGGTTTTTGTGTGGTTACCATTTTTGGCATTGATGCATATAAAACAAGAAACCTTCGTAACATTTAATTTTTGACATTACAGAGACCCGAGAATCAAGTTGTATTTTACTGTTTAGTGTTTTATAATAATGATAATTATTATTATAAATTGAAAGTTGAACGACTTATAATTTATAATCAATTGCTATTTTCAGTTTACTTAGATTGTTGGGATGTGAAGTAAACAGACATAAGTACGAAAACCACGAGAGAATTCGAACGCCGCTCACTGCTTGTTCAGTGTGAAAAGAGAGTGTGCGTTTGCATGGGCTTATCGACTCAACTCGAGTCGACTCGAGCTTATCGACTCGAGTTGCTCCTTATAGATATCGATATCGAGTCGACTTGTAACTCGACTCGAGCTTATCGAGTCGAGCTCCCGCTTATCGATAAATCGACTCGATATCGATAACTCGAGTCGAGTTGAGTCGTTTAGGAGTACTGATGGTATGCAAACAGTTTGACGTTGAGAGTAGAGAGCGCAGTAGCGATATGGGTGCAGGAAATAGAGCACATGTCAAATGCCATAGTTAATGTCCACTAGGGTGTACCAAAAATTTCAAACGTACAATTCCCATGTTTTTACAATTTGAGCATGTTTGGGCTGGTTAAAACAGATTTTCCGTGAAGTTTGGACTCGATCCGACTTGATTTAGGGGTCAATTGACCAGGTCAAAGTGGTCAAATTAGTGCAAATTAGAAAAAAAATTTAAAGTTTTTGTGTGACTTGGACGTCGCTGAGATTG
>JAQGBH010005955.1:0-13330 GCA_034698265.1 Sminthurinus aureus | reverse complement strand
CTCACATTGCCCCAATGTGCACGGACACCCAGCCGTATACGAGGAAAGCAATAGTCAGCTTCGCTTCCTAAAAACAGATATCAGATATAAGAAAAACTTAAGAATTTCAATGCGACCGCAAAATAGAAAAGACAAAAGACAAAACCAACAACACGTCCAGTCCAACACCAAATATTCAAAATGTCTTAACCGCAGAAGAATTCCCAAAAAAACAAAAACAAACATAAGCCAGGCTTTTGATTCCTAAAAATTGTCCAGATCATTTTCATTCCAGTCCAGTCAAATCCAAAAAACAGAGACAAAACTGTTCAGTAAATTTACAAATACTAAAAACATGTTTTGTGTCCAATGTCCGATTACAAATTTTACAATATGTAACAGAAAATGCCAATGATTGACTGTTGACTGCATGTAAATTTTCATTTTCATTGTGTTTCGAAAGTCTATTTTATTGTTTCAGTAATTATCCTGAGTATTTAAGTGGTTTTGTGTGCACAGTAAACAGTAATGAGATTACATATCCATTATCTATTACACACATCAGAAATCAGGAATCAGAAACATACGATAAAATAAACTGGAACGAAAATGAGAACGAGAACAAGTCAAGTCAAGTTAAGTCGGGGTCGGAGTCAAAAGTCAATAGTCAATACGGTTGTTCTAGATTCTAGAATTCAGAATTTAGATATGAAGTACTAATATTATTGTGTCGGTGATTACACAAAACACAAAATAGAAACAGGATAATTATCAGATGATCCTCCTCCCTCGTTTCTCATTTACAATAATACACCCTGGATACTTTTAAATATTAGGCATTACAGTTTACAGTACTGTTGAGTCATCCAAGAACAGAAGAAAGGAAACAAGTAAGGTTAAATAATACACACATAATACACATTGGAAATTTAGTGTCGGACTTTGTGCTAGTTTTTATTACA
Organism: Sminthurinus aureus; assembly: GCA_034698265.1. Classification (NCBI taxonomy): domain Eukaryota; kingdom Metazoa; phylum Arthropoda; class Collembola; order Symphypleona; family Katiannidae; genus Sminthurinus; species Sminthurinus aureus. Next base: position 12,389 of record JAQGBH010005955.1, on the reverse strand, counting down.
GCATGTATTGAGAGTACACTGTACTTTGTGCACTTATGTAGATGATGAATATGACCGAGTAAATAAATAAATTGAGATTGGAAGTAGATTGTAGATTGTAGATGTAAATGAGGCTGAGGCTGAGTTTGGTTGCCCCATCTCCGTCAAAAATGCCCAGCAGTGTCAAATACAAATAGGAATAGAAATGCAAACACAAATAGCCTTTCATCTCCACATCTCATTCTGGTTCTTGATTCTTGATTCTCAAAGCCGCTTTTTCTTCTTTGATTTCTTTTGACTCTACTTTTATCCTTTATACTCGGCTTCTGCTCCTTCTCTCTCTCGTCTTAATTGCCTTTTTCCATCGAGGATCGAGGATTGAGGATCGAGGCGGAGTGTTCAGCCTGATTCAAAATCTGATTTGTTTCTCCTTTTCTTCTTTACATTTATTATGTAGTGGGAGCGAGAGGAAGATGAACACTCTTTTGAGTTTTGAATCTAAAGTCTTGAGTCTTGAGTCGTTGATCGTAAAGAACATTTCACATTTCACATCATAATCCAAAGTTAAAGACTTTGAGACTTCAACTTTGAAAGAATCTGAGAGCAAAGATGAGGCAGAAGGGGAAGAAGAGGAAGGAGGCGAATACATGGAAACATTAAGTAACTGATGATGATGCTGTTGTTGTTTTTGTTTCTGTTTTTGTTTGCCCGGAGGTTTTCATTGATAATTACCCGAGATAATTATTTACTGCATAATACATCCACAATCCACATCATCCACAGAATTCAGAACCATATCCAAAACTCAACTCAACTATGTTCTTAAATATATTCACTAGTCACTGTAGTCACAATCCGCTTTTGTAGTAGTAGTAATAATAATAATAATAATAATAATATTACACATAATCCAGTAGAGTGTAGAATTTAGACACATATGGACACACGTGTACGCCATTTAATAATATAGGAACCAAGAACAAGCAAAACAAGAGACAGGAGAAAAATTTAGAGAGCTGATCTAATATCTCATATGTATTTGTATAGGTATGTACGAAGCGAAATGAGCAGGTGGCCATCGTCATACTTGTAGTCATCGTCATAGTCAGAGGCATAACCGCAAGGAATATAATATGTTTTAATTCTCATCATCCTTTCACTCATCTCTGCTCTTTGCTGCATAATTCTCCACAAACTACAAACTACAAAGTATAAGATGGAGTTTTTCAAGTGTGTATAAAGAGATCAGCTCGTGCGATGTCTTCTCCCATTTCCCTTACATGATAATTTATAATATTATTTTAAATATTACACTTTTATTCCGTTGATACAGGTATTTTCCTTGCTTGAACATGAATATTTTTGCAGATGGAATGAGAAAATGGAGAAATTTTACAAAGTAATGATGATGATTCCAGTTTTTAGTAGTCATGTCCATTTGACATTGCATTGGTGATTGGTGTAAAAGAATTAACTCAAAACTCAAAACTCAAAATTCAAACTCAACTAATTATTTACATCTTTGGGGATTTTTTGGTACAAAATTGAACTTAAAATGAGACCGGTTGTGAGTCGACATCATCTGAATTGTCCACTGTTTCTGGAATCTGTGATAGAAAAATACAAGAATAGAAAATAGAATCATGAAATTAATTAAGTCCTGTGAGCTGTGAATGTAAAATGTAAATGTGGTCTTAAATCTAAACATATTAAGCGTCCCATCCCTATTTTATTCTCCCTATTAAGAGCATCAAGTTTCACTATAATAATAATTTTAAGACTGTCATTTCCATTCTGTTGCATTTTCAATTCACTTCCATTCAGTTCAATTGAATGCTTTGCATGAGTAAACTAAGAAGACGACAATCCATCTACCTTATCTTGACTCTCACACATACTCTTCTATTTTGTACCTTCACGAATTCTCCATTCTCAATTCTCATCTTACAGATAAATGTGCAAAAAATAAAAAGCTCTTGTCTTGTCTTTTGTTTCGTCTCTCTCTTTTTTTTGTATTCTGCATTCTGTATTTTAGTCTCGGCATTGTTTTTTTTCCTACACCTTTTTTCTATCTCGTTCTTTCAAATCAGTGGCACATTCACTATTCATTCTGGTTTATCCGTGTTTTTATTATCTTGTGACTCAATACTCAATCCTCACAATGCTCAATGTATCTAGAATCTAGAATCCGTGATGCCAATGAGCCGTGCAGTTGTATTTTCTTTCAAACCCCTTCTTTTTCACAATGCCATAATGACGCTATTTTTTCTCTAAAATGTTAACATCTTACAACGAATCCTTCTTCCTTCTTTGCCTTAAACCCCCAAAGCTAAACTAAACTATACTAAATATCACTCGGTTTTTGCATTGTAGATTGTAGAGATGAAAAATCCTCGTCTCGGTGGATGTAGCAAATATCTCTCCTAATGAGAACTAAAACTAGAGGAAGATGAGAGAGAGTTGATGGATTCTCACAATATAATTTTCTCTTATTCTCTTGTTTTTCCATGTTTCGTCCATCTACAGTCTACAGTCTGCAGAACATTAAAACTTAAGTGTAAAGTGTACAGTATATAGCCTTGGCACGATATTTTTAATATTCCACGTAAAGAATACAGACTACAATAGGTTCTAGGCAGCAACAATAACAATAAAATCCCAACAATTCACAAGTCCTATTGCAAAACTCAAGCCTTTGTCTAGTGCAGAAAATTACCTGCATCTTGTATCTTGTCCACAATTATATTACGATTATGATGCCTTTCTAAAGGGTACAGGAGCACAATGTAAAGTGTGTAGTGTGTAGTCGAAAGAATCATATTAGGAAAAAATTTCCAGCTCTAAAGTTTTAACCAGATAGTAAAGGGGAAGAATGAGAGGGAGCTAGAAAATGCAGATACAGCATACAGAATATAGAATACATAGAAAAGAATGCAAGTGCTTCTTCACTCTTAATTCATAATGTTCTTTGATGTGTTTTTGTCCTCATCACGATACTCGAATACTCGATGCACAAATCTAAGTCTAAGTCTAAGTCTTAAGTCAATTCAACGACGGAAAACTAAAGTATAACTAGCAAAAGGCTAAAGAAAGGACGACAGTGTATTTTAAATCTCAAGTCTCAAGTTTCGAGTCATTACCACCGTCATCTTCTCCTTTTTACCTAGTTACTGCTTGTCATTTCTGTAAGACATTCAACAGCGTAATTAACTGCACACATCGCACATAATTGTATTTACGACGCAGTTCTTTTGTAAACTCTTTTGGTATTAACTAAAATAATATAATATCAAGTTCCCTGCTCCATGAATAAAAAATGCATCCTTTGTCACCGCGTTCATTAATATTCCACTAATGTTTGATGCACTTGAATGTCTAAAGTCTAAAGTATAAAATCTAAATGAATCCTGTCTCAATTATGCATAGCATATTAAATAATATTTAATATTATTAAATCTTTTTTTGTAGTTCACACTACACAGAAAAACATTCAGAACCAAACTTGAGACAACATTTTCATGTACAGATATTTAAAGATGCAATAATTACTTTCCTCATTCATGATTTTTTCGCGTTTTAATACATTTTTTCATAGATTTTTAGAAGATAAACAAAAGAATAGAATAAAGTTTAAGCGTACCTGGACATTTCAAAATGTGTAATACTGTAGAATGTAGAATGTAGAAGAAGGCAAAAGGATCGTTCATTCGATTCGATTTCAGAGTTTAGTTGGTAGCAGAAGACAGAAGAACCATAAAGGAGCGTTCCCAATCAAGAATCAAGCAGCAGTATAAAAGGAGAAAAGAAAGAGAAAAAAGTCCAAATTGTAATACACATAATATTTTAGAGGTGTAAAGATAAAAGACATCATGTTAATTATTAGACATAGATATTATACAAGTAAACTTCAATAGTAAATGCTAAATACATAGACAAAATAGATAGATAGTTTTTTTGTATACAGTTTCCAGGTTTTTCTAACACTTAAGGTCTCATATTTGCTGATATTGCGCGTACACATGTTACGTTGATGGTTTATAATTAATAATTCATAATGTATGAACATATTGAATAGGTTAAATTGTCATTATTATTGTCATTTTGTGATGTCAAAGAGGAGATTGTCAATTGTTGATAAAAGGGAGAAACGACAAGCGACAAGTTTTTCTTCTGTGCGTCTATTATGTCTATAATTTCTAATGTAAACAATGAGCTACTTGTCGATTCTGAATTTTGAATTTTCATTGTACACAGTACAAATGATATTCCTTTAGAGTTTTGAGCTTGCCTAACTCCATTTGATTTCCTACTTTATACAGTTCCAAAATTCAAATGTCAGAGGGGAGAGAACAAAACCTGTATATCAGTTGTCAGTGTAATATTTAGTGGCTGTGATCTGTCATGTGTGTGTTGTGTGATTTTACATAATCTGTGAGTATATTTATTTATGTATCTATAATCTGTTTCTGTTTCTCTCTCTCTCTGTGGAAAATGAGAGATGAGAGGGAAAAATGTAGTTCATTGTTAGTTTTGGTTGTGGATTGTTGATAATACTTTACAATTTACTTGCAACTTACAAGTATTCAACTATAGTTTAGATTGTGTTTTCTTGTTGTTTATGTCTTTTGTAAAGCGTCATTTTATTTTATCGACGTATAATATCCATTAGAATATCATTATGATGAGCCTTTCAACTTTCAACTTTCAATCTCCATAAAATATAAAATGTCTGTAAATCTGTAGCTCGTAGCTCGTAGCTCGAAGCTCTGGTTTTTCCCCTCTACTTCTTTCCATTTATTTTCCATAATAAAATTGAGTTCCAAGTTCCCAGACAACTATGATGTCGTCATTTTTAAATCGTAAAATATAAAAAATAACAAAGAAAGGAAAGAAACCAAGAGAACCAGAACCAGAAAAAGGTACAAAAACAAGTCTTATTCATTCTCGGATGAATGAAATTTGAATTTGTCACATTATTATTTTTATTACAATAATACAATGTACAATGCTCAATGTATACTAAAGACTAAAGAGTAAAGATTGAAGAGTTCTTGCGTCAATATTTTCATCATCATCCCAAAGAATCAAAAAAATTCTCCGTGTACCTGAGTACACTGTACATTTGATTCAAAACTCTATATTCTACACTGTCCTGTAGATTGTAGATTCTAGATTCTAGATGTAGGTGAGATATTTGCACTTGGTTTCCTCGTACATCCCCTGTACACTTTTACAGTGTGCAGGGAGAAAAATAGAAACGGAGGGTAGATTCAAGATTCGAGATTGTAGATTGTAGATAGATAGAGTGTGCATTCAAAATATGAGTCACCGTGTGAATTAGATGTAATCTCTTTATCATCCTCTGATTCCCTAAGTGGATTTATTTCTTGTGTTTTGTGTTCCACTGCGACTGTACAATGTACAACTGCATAAATCTATATTATTCCATGCATTACGTATGTGTTTTCTCCAATGCTAAAGCGAGTACAAGTCTAGTTGTCATTTTTGTCAATCTTATCTTGATTCTTGATTCTTTTGATTCACAGTTCTCAGCCCTCTGTACTCAAAATTCAATACTCAATGCTCAAAATAAATCGTACTCACAGCTTTATTATTTCTGATTTTGTATTTTTGCCTTTTACATTTTGAATTTTGAACCTTGAGTTTTTTTCTTGAATAAAATCATAATGGTTATGAATTATGATTTACGAAAGTTCTCTTAAAAAATAAAATGGAAGTGGAAGAAGGGAAAAGGTAAATGAACTATATGAGGAAAACAGTTTCTTTCCGCTTTTAAAAGATGTAAATACAGATACAGATATAGATATAGACAATATTAAGATATGTACAGCGTACAACGTGGACTGTGGACTGAACACGAAATTTCATTCATAACTCGTATCTTGATGATTTTTCTCGATCGAACAGTTTATAGTGTGCAACATATATTCTGTAAATCCGTTCTCCGGAGAATTTATACTTTCAAAACTCGATACTCAATAGTCAGCATCAAAGCAAACAACAAGGAGCACAAAGTTCAGATTTTGGAGCACGACAAACGACAAATCTAGTTTGTTCCATATATTTATCGTAGCGATTAGGTGGGTTCTTTTGTAATTAGTTTGCACTTTGAAATCTTAGATTGCAGTTAGAAAGGATAATAGTTGAGTGTAAACTGCTAGCAATCCTTTGCACAACGTTCAGAGCGACAAAGAATTAAGAAAAGAAAAGAATGGAAGGTAAACAAATATCAAATTTTAATGGTCGGCAAACCAATCTAAAGCCAACTATACAAGTCAATTCAATCCACTTGAAACTTTCAACCAAAGACGCCAGAGTTACGTATTGTGTGTGTATGTATTTAATCACTGCTAAGCAAGTCAATGGAAGAGTTACTGTTATTATTTAGGTTTATCTACAATTTTTTACTGCATGCTTTGTACACGACCAGGTGTGCGACCAAACCAAGTCAAGCCGTGCTCTTGCCTATTGGAGTTTGGAGTAAATTGGATTCAAGACTCAAGACTCAAGACTCAAGACTCAAGTGTACATTACTCAAGACTCAAGTGAAAGTCTCTATTCTTTTGTAATTCTTGTTGTTTTCTGCTTCATCTTCGTCTCTTTTAATTCAACTTCTAACTTCTAGTAACATCATAGTCGTAGTCATAGTCATAGCTATGTTTTCAGTTCAGCTACTGAAACCATTTAACTACGATATGTAATATGTATGAGCACTGCAAAATATTCCTTCAAGTTTCACAACCAAAGCAACCTCTCAAGTCTCAAGATTTAAAAAAGGGTTCATTTTTTCTTGTGGAGGTCAAAAAGCTTGCTGAAAAACTGTTCCAACGAAGACTCGGATTGTTTTACACAAATATTTTGGTTATTTTTTTTACTTTCTTCCTTTTTCAGAGAAAATCTACGTCGTACGAATTAAATTCATGTAAATGAAGTGTGGAGCATGTACAATGTACAATGTATGCTGTGAGCTGTAGGAATCATTGCACAGTAGTTGAACCGAGATTGTATCGGCATACTCTGATTTCTGATTTCTGACTTGTGACTTGTGACTCGAGACTCGCCCTCGAGGAAAGGAAGTAATACAACATACCACACTAGATCTAGATATATATATTTACATACATATACATAGCTACTGCTTAAATGCAACGGTATAATCTGCAAAGGATAATGTACAAAAATAGTAAAAAGAATAGAGAATAGAAAATAGAGTGAGAAAGAATAGTATGTGTGTATTGTGTATGTAACAACTAACAACACAATAGTCCTTCATATTATCCTATTTTACTGCTCTCTCTCTCTCTTTTAGTAGTACAATTACTATAATAATAACACAGTGTACAATGTACACCTGTACTATTTACTACACTTGGGCCATGCGAATGCTCCTTAGTTGCATTGCATGCTCCGTCCTATTCTACTCTACTCTGTTGTGGCCTGTGCTGTGTTGTGTTGTGTTTTTCTGTGATGGAAAACCTGAAATGGAATTAAGCAATGCAGTTCAACATCACGATATAACATTTTTTCACAATTTACAATTTACACTACCGTCGTCCAACTTCCATTCCAACAGTACAACACACTGTGTAGAGTGTAGAGTACAGTACAATTTACAATTGAATAGGCATGTAACATGCAAAGAGCCCAGTGCAAAGTGTACAGTGTACATATGGATAAGTCTATTCAGCTGAACGTCCTCTCCAACCTCAAAACTCAGAACTCAGAACTCAAAGCACAAAACTCAAAACAAATCCCAAGGTTACAAAATATGCAAAGTACATGTACATATGTACAACGTGCATAAAGGAATCAATGTGAGTCGTTTCCTTGATTTGATGTCCATAAAACACAAGCATACCACACCATATCCACTATATAAATGTGCATGTACACAATATAAATGTTACAATCTGCAGGATGGAAAATGGAAAAATGCTGATGGTATGGGAATGGGAATGTGAATATGGTTAATGGTTGGGAATAGTACGATGGCCTTAAACAATCTGGGAGAATCTCTCTGAATTCTGAATATGTAAATGTACATACACTGCAAATCTCGAAACATTAAAATCCGACCGTATGGAAAACATTACACAAACATTAGTTAATGTTTCCGTGTTGCGTTTTTAGATGTTTTCCGTAATGTTTTTTGTAGTCTTTAAGTGTTTTTTGTAGTCTTTTAATGTTTTTTGTAGTCAAAAATTTTGTCCAAACATTATGGGAAACATTGCAAACTAATGTTTGCATTCTTAATGTTTGCAAAGATCGGCTAATGTTTGAATTCGTGCTTTGGGTCTTGCAGTGTATGTGCATTGGATCGACGCGAAGCGGACTCAATGTTCACAGACAGACACCCAGCCGTATACGAGGAAAACAATAGTCAGCTTCGCTTCCTAAAAACGCACGTGCCGGTTTAAAAGTAATTGCAAAAGCGTGCCAAATCGCTTACTTTATTTAAAGACCACAATAAAAATGAAATTGCCCTAATATTTAGAAAAGAGCATTTAGTTTCTTAGGGCCGACCCCGGTCTTTGAATTTTGACGCCCTACGACAGCTCTGTTCAATTATTTAAAAGTGGCGCCAAATGCCAATTAATATCAAGATAAATATGGCGTCACAAATTTTACTTTTCAGCGCCCTCTATTTCTGGGTGGACCTGACGTTCGGAAATTTTTTGGCCTTTTGCACCCCATTCGATTTGTTTCAACCATGTTTGTTGTTTGTGCATATTTGGCGCCTTAATTCCCAAAGCCCTACGCAACTGCGTAGTTTACTTGTTCCTTGTGCCCAAGGCCGCCTTCTAAAGTTACCATCGGCGTCAAAATGCTACAAACACTATTTTTGGATATTTTTTCCCGAACATACGTCGTTTGTTCTTGCTCGTGTTTTCAGTTTTATGGGACTCTTTAAATTTGCTATGCTGTGGGCTGTGGAAATTTTATTGTTAGGTAAAATTTATCCAAAATACCACATAAAATTTGACATTGTACTGGGACGGAATTCTCGTACGACTTAGCACCGAGTTAAATCGGTGTTAAATTTAGCCTTCGTACGAGAATTCCGTCCCTGGGGAAAAAAGGAAGTCTGAAAATGTTTTATTCATTCATTCATTCAGTTTTTAATGCTTTCCTTCTACGTTTCCACGACATAATTTTGTGTACAGTTTCAGTTGTAATATTAAGATTTATGACTTAAACCATAACTACAACAAGACGCAACATGTTGAATGTTCAGTTGCCGTGTTGTTGACAAAAATTCCATCACATTTTGTGATATTGCTCATACATCATAACTCGTACATATTTCATGGAAAATTTAACCTTGCTCCAAATTTCAAATTCCAAACTGCACACTGCACACGAAAGAGTTTGTAATGTGCTTAAAATTTTAAAGTTGTCGTTTCTTCCACAAGTTTCTATTTTCCATTTTCCAAAAATCCCTAAAAAGCGCATACTTGAAACTCAAAACTCTAAATATACTCGACTCTTGCCTCTAAATCCTCTCATGTTCTCACGGTCATCTTTTGGATTAAAAGGCAGCAAATTGACTACAAAAATAAATAAATATTGCATCCAAATGATTTCCAAGGGAACCACTAAAGTTCTTTTCCGTTTGCCAGAACACAAATACAAATATTATTGCACAAATACAATACAAATCCTATTAAGATCAAGGCAAAAGCAAGCATAAAGAAAAGGCTTGCAACAGCTCCGTTGCACATTTGTTGGCCTCTGTTTACAACGCATACTAAAATCTTGCCTCAAAATCCTCTCATGTCCAATGTTCAAATTATATTTAACATGGAAAAAATTCACTCAATTTTCAATCTGTTTACTACTTACTTTTGAGTGAAGGAAAGTAAGTTTTTGCTTGTCTTTGTCTAGCGATGATTTCACAATTTCGGTTCATGTGTAATGTGTACCCACATACATAAAAGTCAGCTCAAACTAAACTCTTGACTAAAGTCTCTTAATTTTCGGCGATAGTGTTTTGAGAGAATTCTACTGTTGTGGAAAATTAAAAACGTGAGCTTTTTTTTTAAACGGCGTCAGAATTCAACAAGTCCCGACCACACTCACACCCAAAAAACCATACCGCACCAAACCAAACAAAACTGGTTTTTTTTTTCAAAGTTTGAGCACGCATTTGAATGCCTTACGTCTTTTTTATCATCTTTGCTCATTAGCAACGGCTTGGCAGCACAGCTCAGTGTCTTTTCTGCTGTACCTGGCAGAATGAGAAGTGCGGAAATCATGAATCATGAAATATTCCCAATTTTACGTTTGCATGTACATTGTAAAATGTTCATGTATAATGTATACTTACCTTAAGAATTAGTTATGAATTCTTAATGTCAAACACTTACAAGTGTGATCAACAAAAGTCAAAATTTACTGTTAAAAACTATGTACACGCAGGGGAAAAAAGAAAACGTGTAAACTTTGTACTGACGCAACTTGAAAAAGGGCAAAAAAAACAAGTTATTCCTGCTTCATCTGAACTGGGAACAGGATTATTCTTTATTTACAACCTTGCCCTTAATTTTGTTGTCCATTTCCTAGAATTTTAATTCTAGGAAATGCACTTTAAACACCTTTCTCAGAATTCCCCTTCTCTTTTTTTGCATGTCTGTTCTTTCCTCCGTTCTACCGTCCGCAGTCCACAGTCAGTGTTTTAGCTGCCGCAAAGAAAGAGTTGAAACGGTCGAGTCCTCTAAATTGCATTCATTTTCCACTTTGTTTTAAGGCCAGAATAAAGGTAAAAAGTTGTTCTTGTTTCAATTGCTTACTTGAAACAAGAGGAGTTTGAACGTTCTGCAAATAATTGTTAACTATTTTACAATAGTTTGTGTATTTCAAGATTCTAAATTTTAAATTTTAGATTTATTCAAGAATCGAATCCGTGAACTCAACTTTTCCTTGAATAAAAAGTGGAAAGTGATAAAATGAACGAGTTTGAAATTGCCCTGGTGCACAAATACGGTTGCGCCCTATGCCCTTATTCTTCAAAACGTCTTCAAGACTACAAAAAACATCTGACCACTCATTCAAATGAGAAGCCCTTCAAATGCCCCGAGTGCCCCTACAGAACAAAACAGAAAGGACATGTCAACGAACATTTGAGAAGTGTTCACATGCCTTTGGATCAATCTCGACCTTTTCCGTGTCCACATCCTGGATGAAAATACGCTGCAAAACAAAAGGACCAACTCACTAAACACTCAAATATCCATTTGCAGGAAAAATCCCTTCTTTGTTTGCATCCAAACTGCAAATATTCTACGAATGACAAAAAAAGTTTTATTTGTCACACTCGAACTCACACGGGAGAAAAACCGTACAAATGCAAATTTGAATTCTGCTCTTTTGCCTCGGCCACTTCGAGTGAACTTACTTTGCATACGAGAACACACACAAAAGAGAAACCGTACAAATGCCCTGAGCAAAATTGTGAATATTCAGCGTCCCAAAATGCTAATCTCAAGCAACATCAACTTACTCAACATCCAAGAGAGGGCGAAGAACGTCCTTCATTTCAATGCCCAATTGAACTTTGTGCCTTTACCTCAAAATCTAAAGGTAATCTCTCTACGCACATGAAAAGCCACAGTCTCGAGAAACCCTTCGCCTGCTCATTCCAATCCTGTGACTATCGAAGCAAAGCTAAAGGCCATCTTTCCAACCATTTGAAGACGCACAGTGAGGAACGGCGATACAAATGTGAACTTTGTCCTTTCCGAGGGAAATCAAGACAAACGGTCGCTTCTCATTTAAAAACTGTGCACTCTGACGCCAGAGCTTTCATCTGCACAGAACCGCAGTGCGATGCTGGATTCTGCACAAAAACGAGGTTAAATGAACATCTGTTGATTCACAAGGGAGAGAAAAAATACTCTTGCTCTTTTCCTCTGTGTGATTATCGATCAATTAACAAAGGACATGTAAAACGTCACGAGTACAACATTCACAGCGAGGAAAAGAAGGAAAAATGTCTCATTTGTGACTTCAGATGCAAGGACAAATCCAATTTGATGAATCATATTCGAACTCACACGAGGGAAGAACCGTACAAATGCAAACAAGAAGGATGTAAATATCGGGCAATTGCATCAAATTCTGTCAAAATACATGAGGAAAAATATCACCCAAATACTTTAAGCCAAGGAAAATGAAATTGCCCTCGAGATTTTACGAAATATTTATTTGTATAGTAAAGGGTGCGTCTTTTTTTCCAAATGAACTAGCGTTTTTTCCAAATAGCCCAATAAAAAGTTGAAAGATTTTTATCCAAATAGATTTTTTTGGACCCGCTTTTTTCCAAATAGGGACGGCTTTATTTCCAAATAGCCAAAAATATTATTGTACAAGCGCTTTTTCCAAATATTTAA
>JAQGBH010005954.1:0-13335 GCA_034698265.1 Sminthurinus aureus | reverse complement strand
AACTTTTTTGATCTATCTTTTTCCATGTCATGTACATATGTGTTAATATGTAAGTAAGTACACAGTTCACGAGGTTCGCCACTAGATGCTGTAAATACGAAATAGGCTCATTATTTTATTATTCTAGGTCGAGCACTGTCTTTTGGGCAACCACAAGTTCAACAATTAATTTTAGAGACATTAATAGAATGGTTAAATCAAGTCACATCATCATCATCGGTGGATAGTCAAAATCAAAATAAATTCCGTCCAAAATGTGAAGATTGGAAAAAGACCCCATCAAAATGTGTAAAACAGGAATGGAAAGTGAGTGATTGTCAAAGACTGTATTTAGAACAAGTCCCTTGTAAAGGAGGAGGAGATACAATCAAATATGATCGGGAGGAGACGACGACGACGACGAAGAAAGTGGGCAAGTGTCAAGTTACTACGTCTATCAAATCTCCAGACCAGGAAATGTTTTTGAGTAAAACATCTTTCTTTGGTGCTGTGGAATCAAGTATTTTGCCATCTGTTTTGGAGCAAATTATTACATCGGACAATTTTTCGGATGTCTACATCAACTCTCTTTTGATTTTCCGAAAGTTTTGTGAAAATTCCTATTGCATACGTACATAAGTTCGTTAATTATTGCATTCTATCAAGAAGTATATCTTTCTTATATTTTTTATAATCATTAATAAAATGTCTATCCAACGATTTGATTATGACCAGTAAAAGAAAAATAGTTATTAAAATGATATTTATGGTTAATCAAATTGTTATGATGTTTTGTTTCATTTCAGGATCATGTGTAGTAAATTCTCAAATTGTGGATGCCTGTTTACTCAAATTAGGTTATCCGGATGCGGAAATGAAGATTTTATATCGGACTTTAGAATTGATGTATTCTCTTTTAGCTCCTCAAGATTTTAATCGAGTCAAAGTATTTTCAGTACCAAGTCCGGAATCTTTTGAGTAAGCTCAAGAGTTTTTCGTTTATTATTGACATTATATCCAATTAGAATGATTAATAATGAATGATTACTATTGGAAAAACTTTAAATTTCAATGATAGTCTCAAATAATAATATAAATAATAATGGTAATAATTATAATAATTTTATTTTTCCTGTAGGATGTTACTTTATAGGTTTATGACTCTCTTAAGGCATGCTAGAAATTCATCGACACCAAGAAATGATACTCTCTTTTTAATATATTTACTTGCATCTTATGTCCATGAACTACGAGATGAGTTTTCTCAATATTTACGAGATTTAGCAGCGATTCTAGTCAATAATGTATTGTCCAAATCAGATTTTGAAGTATTACTGGATTCTACGGAGTTGGATTTGGAACTTATGCAGCACATAATTTGGATTCTTGATCTTGCCATTCCATCAAATGTTGACTATTACCAGATTATTGAATCTCATCAGTTAGTGACAGTTCTAATGAGACTGATAATTGGACCTTGTATAATTATTGAAGAAACTGGAATAAATTCAAATGCAGCTGAAAATATAAAGAAATCTGCAGCAAAAGCATTACAAACATTTTCAAAAATTCAACCTCTTCTACTACTTCAAAATGAAGGTGTTTCTTCGTAAGAGTAAAATTAATCATTAAATAAAAACTAAAAAAACTATAAACTACTAAAAAATGATTGCTTGATTATGTATTAATGTAAACTGTGATGTGTAAAAGTACATTCGGTTTTTGATTTTATTTTTCACTCATATTATATAGTATGCTGCGTACACTTGACGAATTTTCGGACATAGGTAAAGGTTCTCTAAATACTGTGGATTTATTGTTGGACATTTTGAGAACAATATTGAGTTATAATGGAAATCCGGATGATCTGGACATTATTTTACAATATTTTGCAGAAAAGGATGCCATTTTAACATTTTGTGGTGAGCTTTTATTATGAATTATGAACCATAATATAAATTTTGAAATATCATGAACGGGAAGTTTTGTGTTACCAGAATAGTAACTATTATTGTTTACTATTTACTATTTATCATTGTAATATTTTTAGATATTCTCATTCGACTAACAAGCGAGAGTAATTTCAACGTGTCTCTTGAACCACTTTTGTGCAAACTTTTAATATGTTGTGCGGAACTTGGAAAATATGATGAGAGGCAAAAGGTACAAGACGCTTTGATTGTATACTATTTTGAAAATATGTTAAAAAGATTTTGAAATTGGAAATAAATGTGATATTTTGTTTTTTGGTTGGATAGGATACATTTGCAACTCATGGTGGAGTAAAAGCTATCATACGACTCATGCACTTACTCCTTTATTCTCAAGCTGCTGATCGCCATATGAATCCATTGTAAGTCCATGTATTATAAATTCTAATATTATGGTGTGTTGATTTTTCCATTGATAATATTTTCGTTACATTCCGTAAAATATCTTAAATCTTAAGTATTTGTACCTTCATAATTCTATATTATGCTTAGCTAGGACTGTTAGATATTATAGCATTGAAACATCTTAAGATAACTCAAATAAGGACATACTGAAGTGCACTCAACTCACAAAATATCAAAATGACTAGATGTATATAGATACTTACATCTTACATCATACTTGAATGCATCTTGGCGTTATTATTTTATTTTTATTTCTTTTCCTTTTTTATTGCATTAATCAACACAATATCATGTATTTAACATACAGAAAAAATAGCACAAGGTATGAAACAGGGAGTTGAAAATCATGCGTTGTTGTAATTATAATTACACAGCCGTCAAAAATTTCAAAGTCGATGACAAAGACCGAGAAGCTCTTAGTGAAAGGTCACTCATCACATTTACCCTCATTTACCGTAATATCAAAATAATTGAGATGTGCATAGTGTATAGTGAATAGTGAATACACAGACAGTAGACAAGGTATGCAATCGGGCTTGTGCATTTGTATTTATGATGATTGATTTGTGTAGGGATTCAGTAAGTGTGTTTAGTAATAAGTTATTAGTTATTATATTCAGTGTTTACTGCATTTATTTTTTCTGATAACAGTATAGAGTGTAGGAAAATCGTATGCAATGTATAAATTGCATGCAAGAAGATGCTGCTATGGACTTTGTTTGTCATTATTACTTATAACGTCATGAAAATTGAGCAAATTTGCAATTACTACTGCATATGATTACATTGACATGATTATTATCATCATTATCATGAGCGTATTATTAGCAGCAGAGTGCATAATATACAATACAAATATTAACTATTATTTTCCTATGCACGTCCACTTTCTGTACACTTGATAAAACCTGTATTTATCCTGAATTTACAATCGTACATACATGTCGACAAAACTGCATTATTTGTTATGAATGTTAATAAGGAGGAAAAAATGAATTGGTTGTTCTCATGTAAAGATGAGTGAATGTCCTTAGTCCTTGGTGCACTCGAAAATATTCTTCAATGCACATTGCATTTGAAAATATTATTATCCTAACGACTACTTTTGTAATGAGTATAATGATTACAATAATACTATGTTTAATGTCCTTCTTTAGTAGCTGCAGTTTAAATTTGAACATTGATCAAAGCTTATTTAGATGAACCTTTTTTATGTTTATTAACTGATTGACCTTAATTTGTCAATTCAACTCGTAGCTCATATGTATGAATTATGAACTAATTTGATATTTAATTTGTAATATAGTACAAAAAATGTGTAATCTAAATATTTCTGAATTTACCTGTTCATGATTCCTGATATATATTGAAAATGAGAATTTTCAAAATTCTTAAGTTTACAAGCATTTAACTTGACTAAGCTGACTTCATAACTGATAATATTGACATGTCAAACTGTAACGGCAGTTTTGTTATAGGATTTAAGATGCAAACTTTTTATAAATCTTCCTAAAATCGAAAATATGAATTGTGCACAAATGAATGACTTTTTTCATTCCTGAATTTTAAAATGTTTTTTTTTACAGAATACATATACTAGTAGCTGATGTTATTTGGTGTTGCATGGCAGATTGTCCGACTGCCCTGGAAATTTTTCTTTTATATGAAGGAATGTTTCGTCTGCTAGATTTGTTAGAGGTAATTTTTTATTTTTTATATTGAGTTTTTAGTCATTTAAAGGCGCACTTTAATACATTTTTACTTTATACTTTATAGTTTTCAGGTGTACTTAAATATGTTTTTTCTTTTCCTTTTTCCTGTAGATTGCGGCTAGTCCGCCTGCACAGGTTCATATACTTGGAGTACTAGTGGAACTTTGTGATTATTCACGATGTGCAGATCAAATGTTGTTTTGGAGTCGTCGATATTTGAGAAAAACGACTGCACGTTGCTCTCATGGTAGTCAATTTAATCTTCCACCGAGTAAAGGTCCAGATCAACTACATCCGACTCTTGGTGACAGGATCGGAGAACTAGTAGAAGATTCAGATCAGAGTCTAGCCGCTTTATTTTGTGAACTTTGGCGAGAAGAAGAGGCTCGAATGAATGTCTTAAGAGATGCCGATGGTATTATGAATTGTAAGAAATCTTTTTATGTTTTATCTTTTATCATTATCGTTTTAGCTTTAAGGTTGTAGCGTTTTATGTTCTGTCGTGTCAGTCGTTGACAGTGAGACATATATGTAGTGTGCGGGAGAAGGAAATCAAAGGGAAGGAAATGTAATGCACACACATTTATTATTTATTTAACTAGCGTATTTAAAGGATCATTATCATTTGTACTATGAGATGAATATGAATGAACAATTGAATGATAAATTATCATCACCACTGATAATATATTATCAAGGTATTGCGTAACAGTATGTACAAAGTACACAGTACACACATACGCGGATGAATGAATGAGTGTATTCACTTATCAATTTACTACTTCAATTATGTCACTTTAGTAGTCACTTTTAATAATAATGGGCGTGCATAAAGTTTCATATCTCTTCTCTCCTTTTATCATTATAGTCAAAAGAATCAAATAATTGGACACGGTTTTCTTTTCTCCTTTTATATTGTTTAACTTGTTGTGTATTGTGTACGTTGTACGTTGTGCATTGTATTAAGCAGGTATATTATGTCTTTGTAGTTTGTATTACGCACATCGCATTTCGTACTCTTCAATACCTTTTTTCTCTTTCACCTCGTTCCTTGTTATCGTTGTACCTTTTTTAAGGATGAAGTAGAGGTGTGAAATGATCTTATACAATAAAATGTTGTCCCTTTCCACGAATGACAAATAATATTAATTTTTTATGTCTTGTTGAACGGTAAACAAGTGTAGGTAGTAGGTAAACTAAGTCAATTATCAAATGAACCAGCATCAAGCAACCTATGTTCTCTATCTCTAAACTATTTCATACTTCATGAAGGTATAATGCGGAACGAGGAATTGATTTTTACTTTTTATGATACATTAGACTAGATCTATAAAGCCATTACATATGTGCTCATTTCTTTGGTCTGTGAGGAAAATGAGTAAAGAAGAAAATGAGGTTTATAAAAGGTGCGAATCGTGTAAAAGTAAAACATTGGTGTAAATTATTATTCTACAAATTTAATAACAATATTTTCAATGATATGTAATATATAAAACAACAATTGTCATCAGTGATCCTTGTTATGATCAAGTTCTTGCCTATACCAACAACCAACAGTCAAACTATTATGTATGATATATGACGTGTTATACTGACAGTCATATAATATGTGTTAGTCAGTATTAGTCTGCTATCAGAATAGATAATCACATCGTTAATCTTTTTGACTTGACAGTCATGTAGACAATCTGATATATGGGCTGCTTCTTATAACTTTATACCACATAGTATCATAATATATCGTACTCATCTTTATGATGTAATACTATTTACTCATTGAAAATGAATAATGGTACTCACCGATGTTCAATTAACCATTATACGAATACATTTTGTTGCTCCTTTGGGAATAATTATGAGTAGAAAGTAGAAATGAAAATGAAACGTATGAAAAGAAAAGTAATCTGAAATCTTCAACGTATAATTTTTTCATGATAATATTTTCTTTATTAATATTATTTATTTATTTCGTAGGTACAAAAATATAAAGACATGCTTTTCGTTGCATGCTTTTGTTTAGATCTTCTTCCACATATTAGTAATAATAATAAAATACATACATATTTCTGTTGATGGTACACAATTTTATAGTTATTACAAAAATAATACTGGTTCAATTAAAGGCATATACACAAAACGTACATATAATATGTAGGCATTGACGTAGATTTTACACACTTTTTTTTAAAATGCAAGACATCTTGCTCACTTTTCCCTTCTTTTGTCTAGCTCTTTCATTATTTTTTTTTCCGTTCCTGTTTGATTTACTTTCATTCAAAAGTTGTATTATTATTATTATTTGACTGAAAAGGGTCATTTATCATTCGAGGAAAATGTATAAATGACCCAAAGTAATAGTAAAGGCAAAGACTCAAATTTTAAAAAAAAATAATAATAAAAATAACATACAATACAATAAAATTAAGAAGATGATGGCAGCTCAGAGTTCAAAAAATGAACAAAAGACTTTTCATAGACATTTTCATAGACATCAAGTGTCAGATACATAAGGTACAAGAATAAATAGACATAAATAAAAAAAAAGTTTAAAAACAACAATACTAAATATTCTCCTTGCTCAACGCATGTTGATTGACTCTATAGACATGAGTGACTTTGAATGTTTTTATCAGTATTCTATATTTTAAATACAGAACATGAGATTCATTCTGTCCTCTTGCTTGGCCTACTGCTCTACTACCACTGTTTTAATTATGGCAGCCGAACGTATTTTTTTAGGCAACAGTGTTGATGATGATGAAATAATTTCATCCATCTCAATATTTGTCCACAGTTATTTATGAAATGAGATTCTTTGTTGAATTTCATTAGCCATTAACCTGATCTCTCTCTCTCTTTTGCTGTTATACATAGCTATTTATACAGCAATTTGCATCATAACAGCTCGTATTATGGATGCTAATGAAATGTCTTCATCATCACCATCATCATTACTGTCATACTAAACGACAAACGGAAAGCGACAAAGATTAAAAAGTATTATCATCATTATACTAATAACACAGAGGAAATGGAAATATGAGAGTAAAGAAGAAGAAGAAAAATAATAGTTGAAAGCTGAAATATGTAGATTAAAAAGACAAAAGATGAAGACTAGTAAATGAGAGTAGAAAATCACTTAATTTTTTGACTCTCATTAGTATGAAATAAAAATAGAAAGAGAATGGAAATGTAAATTGAGATACATAGAAAGGGAAGGAAATTATAAAAAGAAGACGAAGGAGAGGAAGACATTTTAGTCAAAGTAGTAGTAGTAAGAGTAAAAATAGAAAATGGGTGAAAGTTAAGAATGAGTTGATTATGTAGATATCGACTTAGATAGTTTATTGAGGTCCTCCATATTGAGACGAAGGTTGAACAGCTGGAGCTGATGGGCCAGCATTTGAAGGTCCGGAACCAGAGATTGGAGCTCCAGATCCACCACCGGGTGGTCCATAGACTGAAAAAAATGACAAATTAAATTTAATAATTAGTTTCTTTGTAATATTTTCATGGAGCAGTCATGTTTTTTTTCTTCTTCGTTTCTGTTTTGTTAACGTACTTGGAGCAGTTGTGGGTTGTTCTGGGCTCTTGTATCGGATGAAGTAGACTTCTGGTTTGGATGGTTTGGTTGGAGCTTGAGTTGGGATCACAAGTTGTTGTTGACTGGCTTCTGGTTTCTTTAGGAGAACGTAGACGAGTGTTTTGGTTTCTGGTTGAGGTGGGAGTTGTGGAATCTAGATATTGATAATGATGATGATAGATAAAAACAAAATTATATAGATTAATAAAATTAAGCAGGATATGGTTTTCTTTAAAAAGAGTAAATGCAAGTGAACAGTAGTAATAATAATGGAATTAAACATACGTCTGGGGTGTCTTGTGGTGCTGGGGTTGGGGCT
The DNA here is from genome assembly GCA_034698265.1 of Sminthurinus aureus. NCBI lineage: Eukaryota > Metazoa > Arthropoda > Collembola > Symphypleona > Katiannidae > Sminthurinus > Sminthurinus aureus. The sequence continues at coordinate 5,346 of JAQGBH010005954.1, read as the reverse complement.
TTGATGAAAAGGATTTTGTAATGCTTTTCTGGTGGTGGTGGTGGTTGGTATGGACGACGTGAAGCTGGAGTGGCGGGTTCTTCAGGGGCAACATGAACGTATACATGTTTGTGAATGACTGGAGCTTGAGCTGGTCCAGACTGGTAGGGCCCCACTGGGGTTTGGGGTGGAGCAGCATATGATGATTGCTGTTGTTGTTGTTGTGGAGCTTGGGCGGGTTGAGAGTAACCAGATGAAGGTTGGAATGATTGTTGTTGAGGAGCTTGGGCGGGTTGAGAATAACCAGATGAAGGTTGGAATGATTGTTGTTGGGGACTTGGGGCTACATAGGATTGCTGCTGTTGTTGTGGAGCGGGCTGCGAATACTGGGGCCTTGGCGCTGGAGCATTGTATGCTTGAGGCGGTGGTGGTGGCGGAGGTCCGCCGCCTTGTGAAGGAGTTCCGTACAAGCCACTAGGAGGTTGAGGAGGACGGGAATTTGGGTATTGAGCTGAAGCGAGCATCACGACGGATGCAAGAACCTTTAATAATTAGAACGGAAGTTTCTTTTAGTTGACATTTTTATTTTAGTCTAGATTCTAAAAGATAGTACATGTACATGGTAAAATAAACTTGTGTAACGAATTTCTCTCATGTTTATTTGGGTATGAAGTTTTAGTTATACTGGCTCTCGTCTGTAATTATCTCAGTAAGTCTTCCGCTCTCGTCTTAATTCACATTCATGTTGTTATCGTTTCTCTTTCATAATGGAGCAATACATGTTTATAATATAAACTATGCTAAAACGAAAGGATTAGTAAAGATTTGCTAATTACTCGTTTATTTGTTAATTATTAGGAGTTTTTCTTTTCACTTGTGTATAAAAATCCTAATCAAAATAGCACACACATACATTTCTTACAAAAGAGGTCCTTTATGATAATTATTATTGCTTTTCTGTCTGTAACTTGATTTGTAAAAGGTTCTCAATTCAAATGAAAGTGAAAGTCTGTATTATCAATATTTTTAAACATTCTTTTGTCTTTACTCTTTACATACAATTTCAATTTGGTTTTGATTCGGTTCTAAAATTAGAAAGAAAGATGGTCATTTTTGTAACTAATGTTAACTGCTCTTGATGTTTGTTAAACACAGTTTCTATCCAAACATGAATCTAGTATTTTCTTAATGTATTGCTCTACACTCTGCACGATTCAAAATTTCCAAAAATTTCACAACAATATTAGTTGTGATTAGAATTTCGAGTTTTAGCGTTTGGGGCTTAGCTTTGGTCACTGATAAAAATTTTAAAACAAACCAAACTGAACCGAGTATTAAAACGGAAACTTACCAGAAGAATCCTCATGTTGACAAGGATTTCCAAAATAAAAATCCAAAAACTAAAGGACTAGATGAAACTACAACAAGACACAGATACACAACACGAATAAACGAAATGTATATTTCGTCGTTCTCTTCTCCTCGTCAGTCAGTTGTTTGATGTGTTCACAGAGAAGTCCGAATGGTCACTTGCTATTTTCGATGTGTGATGGGTGCCTTTTAAACCCTCCAAAGATGCAGCATGAAAAAGTGAGAGAGAGAGAGAGCGAGAAAGAGAGAGAGAGATGCTCAATTCTCTTTCACTGTACACATGTGTTCACATTTTTGTATGTATATGAGTGTGTGGATAGGTGGTTGGAAAGGATGAATAGGGAAAAAGATTTTTTTTTGGTAGTGGACAAGATACCTATGAGTTAAATACACACAAAGTATAACAAATAGAGAGTATGTATTCATTCATTCATTCATTCAATCATACTTTACAGGGAGATTGAGTCTTCTATATTCTGCATATTACACATTACACATGGTAATACCAAGTAAAACTGCATACATTTATTAGAAATTAGAAGAGCAGGTCCTCAAAGCCTCAAACACTCATCATACATCAACCAACAACCATCAAACAAATCTTATACTTTTTTATACTGTAAAGTATAGATCTTCCACTTATTTTCATTGTGTGTAGTACCTTTTGCACTATGCACATTACACATTTCAAATATTATGTATTACATATTATTACATCCCCCGCACACAGTCAATCATTTTTCATTTTTCTCTCATCTCATTGAAAAAACTTCAATATTCGAAGAATAATAGTGTTTGTTGACTACTGTAGACAGTAGGTAGATTGTAGATAGCGGATAGGGTAGTATAACACACACAGTATAATATCATACCTAATATCATACACTTTTGCGATTTGCGATTAATGATAAATGTTTACGAGCTGTATAATGTATAATACATCATTATATGTACAGTAACATGAGCATTTATTCGTTTCTCTGCATTAAATGTATCACGAATCATGATATGTTTTTCATCTTACACTTCATATTTACTATTTTTCATCCATCATTCAGCACATGACACAAAATATCTCATCACTCGTACATCGCATAGAATATAGAAAGAAGCACATTATTCATTCCTTTTTTTGATGACGGCATGTATCTGTTTTTTTCTCTATGTATTAATTGTTGGTTGTCTTTTCATTCATTCCAAATTGATTTGTGTGTCAAATGCATAGTAGATATATTTATGATAATATATTATGTATTTTGTATTTTAAATTGATCTGTTTAATCATTCTGCATTCAGTATTAATATCTCACACGAGCTAGCAAAGTAGTAAGTAAGTAATAAGTAGTAGCTGTCAACTTCACACCGATCTTTAGGTATGTAGAATGTAGAAAAGGTACTGTATTGTTTTCAATGCTCTTTTTTTGTCCCATTGCTCATTATATGCATTATGCAAGTAACTTACAACTTACAGGCAGAGAAAAGTAGAAAAAATTTGGTCAAAGTCAGTTGTCAATGAAGGTGTATTATTTTTTCCATGTGTGGATTTGTGATTTGTTTTTCAGTTCATTATATATTATGCAGTATACAGAATACAGAGACAGGGAATTTGAAGTATGACAAGTTAATTATCCAATAGAAACTCTACGATTCCCAATTCACATGCAGTTGCTCATGTTGTTGTACTAATTATAATCATTACTTTTGGTATGTACTGCACCAATCATCAATAACCAACAAACTAAATGCATTTATATGCATTTCATGAAGATGTTCAATGCTCACCAGCCATCAGTTTTTTTCATGAACAATTTTCATGTGCATAATATATTATGCATTTTGCATTGTGCATTGTGCATCTTTCAGCGAGTTTGCAGGTGGTGCACTCCGCAAAAAACTAACATATTATGTAAATTGTAATTTAATGATTTAATTACGAATGCAAATTTGTGCAATATTATGTAATGTGTACAGTGTGTAGATCTGTGTAGTTGATTATTCAATTTGAATTCGATCTGAAAATTCTTCATTTTCTTGTGTTTCGTCTGCTGTGCTCGTGACAAGAAAAGCATTGAAATTCTAAATAAATATGTAAACGACATGAAATGCAACATATTACTGCAATTGGACAGTGATCGGTGATCAAACATCGAATAGAGTGATTGTTTACTTGAATATTTAAAATTTGAAGTAATAATTAGTTGAAAATTGACCATTAGATAGCTGTGAATCGATTCTACTGCTACAATAAAAAAAGATATTCTGCTGCTGATATGAACCAAAAGTACGTCAAATAAATAAATAATGTAGATTTGCAGATGAGATTGCAAAAAATTGAAAAATTGTACAAACAATTCAAGGTATTGTTTTTTTTGTCTCATTATGTTCTGCAGTAGTTTTCTGTTGTACTTAGGTAGTTATGATCAGTATACAATGTATTCGTATTGATTATAGATAGCTAAATATTGACAGTTCATGTATATTGAAAAATGTTTATACTTTCCTCTGCTATCCAATATAATATGAAATAAACCGTTATTGTCCTTCTCTCACGCACTCATACTCAGCTGGATTCTTCTTCATGTTTGATGCATGCGGCATGCCCTTGTTCCTTATGCAGTTTATCTACTATCTAGTCAAAGATCTGATGGTTTAACTGTTGGAATTTTCTGAATTTCATTCTTTTTTCTTCCAAAAATCTAAAATATAAAACATGTGCAAAACCAAACTTTGCACAAGTTCTCATAATTTTCCCCAGCAAATCACGCAATCCCAAGAGCTGTGCTTTTGGTCACATAAACTTCATACTTTTACAATAAACATGTAAAAAAATCAGCGTCCAGCGATTCACAGTTTGGTCACAATAAAACAAAACTTTTTGGGTGTCGAAAATAATTTTGTACAGTTTTAAATTTCGACCAATTTTTTTAGTGAATAATTTTTTACTGTTCTTCTACAGGTTGTTCTAAAATTGTGGCCGTACAGTATGTAAGACTCACAGGTTTTGCCTATATAACAGTGGTATTACACCCATTAGAAACTCACAGGGTAGCTACAGACAGAACATTTTCTGAAAGTACTTAAAAACTTTTCCTTGCTGAAGAGAGATTGTTTCAAAATTTAATTTGAGGGTAAACTAAGATACCAGAGGTTTAGAATAATAAAGATTTCGAAGAAGAAAATTATGGCTGTTCTGCTAGTATAAATTGCGAGTCCCCCAAATTACTTTTGGATTTTGTGCAAAACAAAAACTGGCCGTCTGTGAAAACTGACTACATTTTTTTTCTGTCCGGTTGAGAAAGAATTCTGATCTTGTTTTATAAGATCAAGGAATGTTTGGATCCTCCAAGTAGTGGTTTTACAAACACCCACCATTTAGCTAAAAAATACTGAATTCCTATGCAGTTTGGAGGCATGGTTACATAATTGTGTCAGAAAAAACATAGACGTTTGAAAAACTTGAGTATTCGGAAATGATTGAAAGTGTCACGTTTTTACTTCAACTCTTAACTGATAAATCAATATTATTAAATGTTTGTAAACATGAAAACTCCTAACTACTGGAAAATACTCAGACTTTGGAAAACCGTTGCTTTGGCTTGGCACTATGATCAATTTTTTGAAAAAGTCAGTTACGTGACAAAATTGCTATTTTTGTCATTTTAAGGAAATCCTCGCCAGATCTACAAATCAAGAACTATTAAAAAGATACAAAGCAAATTGACAGTACATTTCCTTGTCATTTGAAAAGAATCGAAGGCTTAGTTCGATTCCAACCGTTTCGTTTTGAAAACATAAAGTATTTTTTGAAAATCACTGTACAAAATAATTTTCGACACCCAAAAAGTTTTGTTTGATTATGACGAAACAATGAATCCTTGGACGCTGATTTTTTTTATATGTTTATTGTAAAATCATGTACTTTATGTGACCAAAAGGACAGCTCTTGGGATTGCGTAGTGTATTAGTAAAAATTATGAGAAGTTGTGCAAAGTTTGG
>JAQGBH010005953.1:0-13337 GCA_034698265.1 Sminthurinus aureus | reverse complement strand
AAAAACCAATTTTTCCCATTTTTCACATCACAGTTTCTCCCGTTGGGCGAACCCTGTACATACTATTATACTAGATACTAGATAATATTTGAATTACATTGCAGAATCAATTATTATATTTTAAATAAGATATGGGCCATAAAATTAAAAAATAAACACTAACTTGAGAAAAAAATGATTATCGATCCTTTTCTCATTATATAGACACTAGAGGTTTTTCACCTTCGTGGCCTAGTCTCAAAATTCCTGGAAGAAGCTTATGCAATGGAGATCATGATAGACGATTGAAAATTGAAGTTTTCAGGAAAACATTGAAACAAGAAGATGAAATTATAGGTTATTGTTTTACAACCCTTAGCAGACTAGCAAATAGAATGGACGATCGATTACAAATTACAGCTTTAAATGGAAAGGTATAATAGCTGAAAATTTTAAATGTGATTCCTTATTTACATTCAGTACGGTATATAAACTTTAAATTATATTACATCTTTCGTCTACTTTTATCGTTATTTCCAGATTCTTAAAACGGCTGTTAATCTAGTTTCTTGCACAGTCACTCCAGTTTTCACCTTTGTTGACTATGTTCAAGCTGGTACCAAGATCCATCTTTGTGTTTCAATAGGTATGTTAGATTTTATTATAATCAACAATCACTAATTACTCCAACCTCGGGTTTTGAGGTCAAGTTATGAAAACTTAAATTATAGTAAATAATAACAAAAAAAATTTGCAAATGACAGATTTCACTAGTTCAAATGGTGACCCAACACAGCATCAAAGTCTTCATCACATTTCCCATAACCCTGCAGTTACTAATCCTTATGAACAAGCAATTGAAGCAACTGGACTAATTGTGAAAGATTACGATAACACAAATACTTTTCCTGTTTTTGGATTCGGAGCTCGTATTCCTCCGTTTGTGCTCCATACATTCATGCATAATTCACTTATATTAGTGTTGAGGTACCCAGAGTTCATGTGTTCAAATTTATATTAGTTATATGTTTTATGTTCTTTTGTGACGAATAGGAAAGGAGAAACGTCCCATTGCTTTCCTGTGAATTTAACCACAAATCCAGCGTGTAAAGGGATAGAGGGAGTACTAAAAGCATACAGACAATGTGTTAGTCGAGGTGAGCATTTCAAAGTAAACGATCAAAAGAACACTGATTACAAACAAAAAATTTGAAAAACCAAACAACTTTTTTCTTTGATTTCTCTAGTTCAACTTTTTGGTCCTACAAACTTTAGTCCAATCATAAACAGAGTAGCTGGAATTGCTGAGAAAGCGAAACCCGGACAACATTATTATCTTCTGGTCATAGTAACTGATGGCGTCATCACAGACATGGCTCAAACAAAAGAGGTAAATTAATCAAAATGATAATACGGGATTTGAAACTTGATATGGATTACGGATACGCATGTTGCGTTATGTTTTTTAATACATATTATGAACAATTTGTACAGGCAATCGTAAAGGCTTCTGTACTACCAATCAGTATAATCATCGTAGGGGTGGGTGATGCAGAGTAAGTTTTCTTTTCAGCTTTATATCTTTTATCATATTTAGGTATACAAATTTGTTTATGTTTCGACACAAAAGCTATAGTAGAGATTAGTTATTTTATTTAGACATAAAACTGAAAAGACAAATTTATATTGAATCTAAAATCTTTGATCCTAAAGTTTTACGAGTATGGAAGAACTCGATGGAGATGATGGTGCTTTGTGTTCAGCAGGAAGTAAGAACAAAACATACAAATACTCACACATTTTTCATCCACAAAATGAAACAAGAAAATAAAACAAAAATGGTCTTTTTTTTGGGTACATTATTGTTCTCTAGAATACGCAGAGCGGGACATAGTACAATTGTAATAAATCAATTTTTTTATTGCTGAAATTTTTAAACACGCCTACTTGTTGTTTGATATGAAACATGAGAATTTGTAAATTTTCTTTTTTTAGAACATATTATCATCTTTTCCTTTTTCTAAATTTTAGCGTAGAATATCGAAGTGCTGAATCATGGATGAGAAGAACTGGAGAATCTACTGCTACTAAAGAAGAAGCACCTGCTCTACCCGCGGTAGTTGGTTTTTCGGGTATAGTGACAGTAGCCAAGAAGGAACATAGTAATCTCATGGCTCAAGGACAGTTGGCTGAGGAAATTCTAAGTGAAGTACCTATACAAGTGACCTCCTACATGAAAGCCCGAGGAATAGAACCTTCAATGGTACATAAAGAAGAAAGTAAACCTGAAGACGTGTTTGCGGGAGCTGATAAACCGTTTATTACAGAACCGGCAGCTGAAACCGTACCCGAGGAACCGGAGGTGAAAGTTACAAAACCACCGGAAAAAGAAAAAGAAAAAGACAAGAAAAAGAAAGAAGAAAAATCATCATCATCACAACAACCACCACCAGAACAACCACCTCCTGCTGATAAACAAATTAATACTTGGAATGTCCTAAATATTGTGAATAAAGGGAAGAAGAAATTCCGAGACAAATCCCCACGTCATAGAGCAAAAAATGTTGGCAAGGAAAAACCTGAAGAAGGCCAAGAATGAAAAGGTGTAGTGTATAAAGAATAAATCTTGTATCTACAAAAAATGATGATAGATTAAGGGTATTCCCGATCCAAGTTTTTCAATATCTGTACTGTACTATGTACTTGTTTCAATTTTCAAAATAAAGTTACAACAGATTTTTCAATCCATAAGTTGAATGGACAAAAAATCAGCAGTAACTATGGAAATTTACAGATGTGCAACTCAAAAGTACAGATAAGCGGACATCGGGAATACGTGTATCAAATTATACCATATAAATTATGTTATGTAGCATGTACCTTTTACCTTTATAAATAATTTTAAAATTTACCCAAGTGCATAATATAATATTATGGTGTACACATTATGTATTATCTTTTTGTAACGAAAGAAACATTTTATACTAAATCTGTTCCGTGTACTACTACTTTTGGAGACATAATAATTTATAGGGTTAAAAGCACATGAAAAGTGGCAATCGATATTAGTGAATGGAACAGAGAAAAATAACATTATTCAATACATTAGTGTTTTATACATACTTAAACTTCGATAAAAATTTAGCGCTGTGTTAATGGGGTTACAGTCTACACTGTGTATTGCATGCTTTTTAGAAAACTAGTTATACAAAAAATACCAGGGTCTCAAGTCTCAAGGATTCAAAATTAGCTACATATTATTATGTTCTATCGAGAGATGCTCCATAGTTGTTAAAATATTTTTTACATATAAATATTATTTACATTTTACAAAGTGAATCTCGAAATGATAATTCTTGACTTGTACTAGATTATGCACTAATGAATAATGAAAAAAAATACAAATTCAATATGTAATAATATACTATGTATACATGAAGATAGTCATGAAATATGTACAGTTGCTATGGGCAACCCAGAATGGTTGCTACGTAGCAACGGTACCTATTTCATTTTTATCATAATAATGTCACAATACAAAACAATAAATAAAACTGTTACAAAAAACAAAGTACTAGTAATTATTACTGACATTCTATTTACTATTTACATGTACATTTTACTGGTTTTAGTTTATTTTAATGAACTTGTTGACTACAGCAATTTGTACCTTGTCCATTTTCCTTTGACGGTCCTGGGACGTCTAGAGCAGGGTTTGCGACGAAAAAGTTAAACGGTTTAAGAGTAAAGCCACAAGTCCTACATAAAAAAAGCATAAATTTGTTTTAAATCATTATGGAATAATAATCCATTTATACACAAAAAAAGGAATGAATGAAGTTGTATTTATTTTATGTTTACGTACTCAACAGGCATAACTGGATAATCTTCGACTCTTGGAATGTGTGTTAATCCAAAGGTATGCCAAAGAACAATATCAGCATTCTCAGTATTATCACTATCCGATATCCATGCACCCAATCCGTCATCATTTTTACCCTGACTTTGATTTACATAAAACCCAGCAGCGTACAAATGATCATCATTATATGGCGTCACACAAACTGAATTTCGAGCAAATGCAGCTCGTTTCGAAATTTCACTCTCTGGATGTGCAATCAAAGTTCGAGAATTATTGGGTATCAATTTCCATGACGATGGTTTTCCAGTTATTTTGTTGATGGAGTTGCCATTGGAGATTTTCCATGTTCTAGAAGTGAATGGTGAAATTTGGGTACAGGATTCTTTGCTGGTTTTCAATTTCTTCTCAACAACTGTAAATCCTTGACCGTACGGATTTTTCTCGTCACTTGATTCTAAACCTACGACATCAACAGCTGATACAGTATTTTCCAATCCGTCAATCATCATATCCATTCTAACACAAAATAAATGTTGATGATATTGAGCAATCACATTCTCAGCTACTTTTGTTCCGAATTTCGGGTCATGTTCGGATGAGGCCAGTAAATTTGTAGAAAGAATTCCTGTGGCTTTTACTTCATAAGAAATTGTTCCATCTTGTGCAAATTTCCAATAGAATCCATACTCATAGTTTACAACAGTGACAATAAAACTGAGGACAAGAATTCTAGAACGGACAACAGTAACTGAGCCAGTTCTAAAATTTGTATGCTTCCATAAAATTCCTGTGAGTATACATACGAAAAAAACATAATGACTTAGAAATAGCACAGCTTTTGCCGTCGTTTTGTAGCATAATATGGCTTAAATAAAGTAGCAATGTGTCTATGTAATTGGTATCTTTGACTCTCTATACTCACCCGCATCTTCTTCATGGAGACAAACAGCATTTTTTATCAAAGTCGGTTCTCCCTTTTCATTGTTTAAGATGGCATCAAAATATTTGATTGTTCCAAGACAATCACATCCAAGAGAGAGAGAGTTGACACAATATCCCAAACTGCTTTCTCCGACGTCAAATGCCTTTTAATATAATACATTTAAATTTATCAAGTTATTATTTGCATCTCAATTTTTAGTGTTTTTCTATAGATGCTTTGAAGTTTTGAAATTCAAAATAAATATCTATAGCTTGCATTCACTAAGATCCCTAAAACAGACTCCGTAGTTTCTCGGGCGCTTCGAGACCGAAATCAAGGAATATTGACACAGAATCAGTATATTTCGGCTACGGCCAATTTTTTGAGTCAACTCTCAACTTTGTAGGATGCTCCGTTGCTAAGATACAAGCAAAAGAACAAGCCGTTGCTAACGCAACATTCACAAATCCATTTAAAGTTGAAAATGCCTTTCAAAATTCACTGAACAGACAATTCCAGTTCCAATTCCATGAAATTCGGCCAAAACACGTCTTGAGATGCACTTGGTCATATCCTTTCAGCATTTTTGAAAATAATTTAAAATTGTAGAATTTTATTCAGAGCAAACAGATTTTTTCTAGAATTTGACAGCCGTCCCCTTAATATAAATTTTTCATGTTTTGCATGTGCCTTTCGGACCACCATTAGGTTCAAAATCATTTGAGATATTTTGGTCCTCGGACTTGGGGCTCTTCCAATGTCATTAAATATTAAATTTTAGGGTACTTTGTATTCACTGTATAATACAGTTCAGTTGCCATGGACATTTGAAGTTCCTCTCATTGAATTTAAATAAAGGATTTTTGATAAAAAAACTCAAATGTACACCGAAAACGTCCTTGGAGGAACCAACGAGCTCAAACACAACAGAACGTTTTGTAGTAAGGTTTTTAATTACACGAGATTAATTAAATGGTATCAAATATCAAATACAAAAACAGTTTCCGATTTTTAGATAATGTTGATTCGAGGGAAAATTTTGTTAGGAAATTCGACACAAATTTTTGTCGATTACTAGACGAAAAACCACCAGGTTGAAAATGTGACCAAATCACCCAATTTTACGAGAATTTTTTAAATGACCAGTTTCAAAAGCATTTGATTTCTGAATTGCGGATTGTGTCTTTGGCGAACGCAGCTTAAGACTAAAATTATCAAATAAACTAGAGTAAAAATACATAATTCTATAGATGCACTCAAAAGACACAAAATAAGCATCGTGACTTTAAAAAACATCAGGTTTTCAAGTTTAGAATTGTCCAATCAGATCGTTTCAATTATGAACGTTAAAAAGTTCCATCCGAAAACCCTGAAAAACCTAAAAATTTGATGTTTTTCTAAAGTCACGATGCTTATTTTGTGTCTTTTGAGTGCATCTATAGAATCATGTATTTTTACTCTAGTTTATACATAGAGCTACGGCCACAAAATAACAGCGAGCACTTACACATTTTCGATGGAACGGCGATTTTGGGTCCGCATATGGAACGATCTTGGGAAATTTTTTAAATTTATATACGGTTAAATTATATTCAGAAAGAGTTAATGCTTTGAAATTTTATGTTTATTTCATTGGTGAATAAAGCGAATTGATGAATACTGAGCACAAGCTTGTTTACTGTTTTAAATACCATTTCAGATAATGCAGCTCTATACAACAAAGGTCGAACTTTATTTCCATCCGTGTATGTTATATTGTGCAAAACTAGTCCTTCTCGTTGATTAAAACTGAAACAGAAGTGATACAATAAATCAAAAAGAGAGTGAAATTTTCAGTTTTTCTACATAAAACTGTAAAAAGCTTCAATAATAATTATCAGTTATTACTGAAGATTTTGTATTCATCATGAGGAATGAGCAATAAGCAGCACCTGATTCTTAGACGAAATTTTTCCCATTCAATCAAATTTCCATCCACTTTAAAATTTACACCTTCCGGGTTAGATATTTGAAGGGGTTTTAAACTAGCTCTATGGAAATTTTCATCCAATAATTTTGCCTCATAATTCCCACATTCTTTTGGTGGTTTTAAATCCAATTCGGGTTTTGCATTGAATTCAGAATGGACAGGCTGCTCCATTATTTTAATCAGTTTTCCAGAACGAACATCAAAAACTGCAGAGTGAAAAAAATTTCAACTTTGATTATACGATTATATTATTAAGTAAGTCAGTGTTTATAATTTGCAGTCATCCTACTACTTACTACATACAATAATAAGAAACAAATTTTAGACCTGGAACAAAATTCATAGGGTGAGCGTAGTGATTGTCCTCGTTGAATTCTTTTGTGTACATGAACATCTGAGCTATGCGTCTATTTTCATATCCTGGTTCATCTCCAAAATAACCGTAAGGCCTGTATTAATTTTTGTGAAACTTGCATGTTATTATGTACATTATTTTTTGCATTGAATTTGGATTTTAACGTAGCGTTTTAAATAATTAATGAGAATAACTGTTTACCAAGGATCGGCAACAACAAGCTCCATATCATGGTATCCAAGCTCCCGACATCTATCCTGTACAACTGGATTTTCCAATGTCAATTTTTCCAAATAAATACATTCATCAGGTGTGAATGTTGGCTGTTTCCCTCGTTCCACATTTTTCAGTGATTCAATTTCTTTCCTCTTTAAATTCACAACAACTTCTACAACCGCTCCTTCGTTATCGTTATCCTTTAATATCAAAACTGCAAAGGACTTTCTATCAATTGAATTAAAATCCACAGAAATTCCTTCATTTTCTTCCAGTAGTTTTGGGAAAATTTCACTTTTCCTTGGCTCTAGTCTTGTAATTGAATTGAAGATCAAAGACTGACCTTTGAAATGTTCTTTAACTATCCGAGCTGAAATTTCAACTTCTTTCAAAGTCAAAGGATCAAAAGGATGGGCCATTTTTATACGTATGGTCTTTCAAAGTGTTTTAAAATAATTATTGTTTATTTTCACTTGTAATGTATGAAAAATGTACCTGGACACGAATAATTATTATGTAAAAGTTCAAAATTCAGCAAAATAATACCTCAAGTTATGAGCACAAAACAAGAAGGTACGCGGGGATTATCTTTAGTGCGTAAAGTTGATTCAAATACAGATTCAATTTCAGGCAAGTCTTTAATATGTACATTATATAGCTAAAAGTTAATCCGATGTATTAGTATAGTAATATTATATCATTGGGAAGAATCTATGTACTTTAACCTGTATAAGCTAATTATTATACAAATGTAATCAAATACCACATATACATGTATGTATACCAATCGACCTTGAACTTTATAACTTCAAATCTCACAAGTACTTTTACCTCGTATCTAAATTACAAATGCATCTATATACACAATATATTAATGAAAATTGTCGCTTGTTGTTTCCACTTTTGTTTCTTATCACTTATCATACACAAAATGTGTGGAGTACAAATTCCTTCTTCTCACATGTAAGAATGTATAATGTCGATGATAAATTAGAAACATATATGCAACATGTTTTCAATGTTCCAACATTTAATATATCATATTACATTATAATAAAGTAAATAATGATGCATTTTTAAATTGTACCATGACCGGTTTCCGATTGTGTATAATGTGTAGACTGGATAATAATTTACTCACTTTTTTGTAAATATGCAAGAATTGTTTTTGACATTCTACATACTTTTTTTTCTTTACTGATTTTAGTGTTTTTTTATGAACTTGCTGACTAATTTAATTTGTACTTTGTTACTTTTCATGCGATGGTCCTGTATCCTGGAGTATTCAAATAGAAAGATAAGGAAAGAGGAAAGCATATTTATTAAAAAAAGCCAGGGTCTTTCTATCAAATTTTTAAAAAAAATGACTTCAAATCTGACCAACAGACACCGTACAAAAAATGGCAAGGCAATAAAAAGGAAAGGAAAACGCTCATGTTTAATGATAGATGATAGTCGACTTTTATTTCACTTTTTTTGACCAAGGCAAGCTTTAAAACAAACGGTGATAATAATTATTGTTATCTGGTACTATATATTTTGTTATAATGAGCACGATTGTAAAATACTTTAATGAAAAAGTAGACAAAGAACATGTATGATGTAGTATGTAGTATGTAGTAATGTAGTATGTATACTAAAAGGTTTCTTTTGATAAACTAAGTTGTAAGACAGGCAACACAGCTATGGACGATAAATCAGCTAAAACAGCCTATACAATATAAAATATATTAAACCATGTGTCATTAGTCATTAGTCATTAGCGATCATAAAAATATAAATGTTTATCACATAATTACCAATATGTATCTACATAATGGGTAATAATGTGTATTGTACATTTCCAAAGATTAAATATCGTATAATAACAAGAATAACGAGTGAGCATAAAGTATAAATACACTATAATATGTACTTGTATCATTTATAATTCATTTTACTAGTATACACACATCAACTGTTTGTGGCTGTTGAGCTTTGATCAGATTCTCCCTGCGAATACTCAAGACTCCCATGGCAAACAATGAAAAAATTTGTACAGAATTATAGGCAAGCATCAAATCCCATAATCTAGGCAAAAAAAAATTAAAAAATCGTCTCAAGTCTCATGTCGCTCATAAAATGTTGCTCATGCAAAAATTGCAATTTATGTAAAATATTATAGATATGATAGATACAATATCCAATATCTACTTACATTAAAACTTGTTCTGCCGGCAAATATCCACTAAAACCTATTCAATAACATTATAAGGTATCAGGTATAATGCTATTAATACAATAAAGTCACGACATCTTCTTCATTTAATTTTTTTTAAATAAATATTGTTGAAATTTAATAAGTTTAATTTGGTTTATGGCTGAAGTATATCTTTATATCATCTCCTTTTTACCTTTCATTAGCCATTTGAATACAACTCGTAAACTATATATCAAGATAGAAAAAAAACACACGGATGTTCAAACTCATGGCTCAAGGTCAAGAGATTAAAACGTCAAATGTGAACGAGTGTGGAGTATGGAGTAGGCACATAAAATTAGATAATTAGATTCGCTTAGACTTTCGACTTACGGAAGAACCCTTAGAGATCGGAGATGAAACCAAAGTTGAGTTTCATGCCGATGAAGTAACTTTTCAAAGAGAACGCAAAGACCCACGATTCCATTTTCATGTGATGAAATTTCATGTAATCGGTACCAGTAGCGAGTGTACAGAGATCGAAAGGTAAAATAGAGACTTTCTGGCTCATTGTAAAGGTAACAGAGTGGAGCAACTACGAATCAAAGTTTTATAGATTTATTTATCATATTATCATTAAAAAAATTTATAAGATAAATGTTCCGCGTTATGGTGATCAAATTTGTACAGGAATTGCTTCCGCTATCATACCATACATTGTGAATCCATGAAAAGGAACAATACCATTCGGTGGGTAAACAACAGTGACATCAGTATGACTAGACCCTTTACCTTTAACCTTAACCGTCCTGTTGAAATTCATGAAAGTTTTCATACTTTACACTCACAATTCTCAAAATGTTTAGAGTTTAGAGATTAGAGTGAAAACTGTGGAAAGTGGACGGGTTTTGTTATTGTGTGCAATGTGCATATTGCATATCATAATATTTATGTTTAGCATGTGGCCATAAATCATAAATATGTTGGATGCCGGATACCTTGGAGTTTTACTACTTCGATCAAACAAGTCCAGCAGTGAAATATCCCGTGTAAAACTTAATAAGACTTGATATAACGAATCTTCAAATACAAAATATTGATCGTCATTAGCAGCTGTAAGTTGAACGTCCTGTCAACAAAATAATTCATAGTTACAATATGAATTTGAAAATATACTTAAAATCATAGATTATAAATTATAAATTGCAAAGCAGTTTTTTCTCTTTCTCTTTCTGCAAATGAAATACAAGACTTGGATGTTCTTACTTTAAGTATGAGCCGGTCAATCAAAAGCTCACATTTGATAACAGATTGTTTCAACTCTTGATAGTATTCATAATGCTATGTAAATACATGTACAAGATACAACACACAAAACAGATGTACATATTATTGGGGATTAAATAACATTCAATTTAATGGTAAAAGTCAAGACTCTAGATTCTATATTATCGATTCTCGATTCTAGACTCGAGACATTTAAATGTTAATAGGATACATAAGCTGTTACACAAAAGTATATACATAAATCTCACTAATCCCTTACTTCTTTTGTAACATGAGAACCAAGAACCTGCTGCCAAAGCTGGGCTCTTAAAGCAGGTGGACAGCCTTTTTTCAAATATTCTTGAGCCACTGGAGCCAAGTTCTTGGACTGAACTGTGTGATCCCAATCCCAAATAAAAATTTAATATCCAGTATCCATTGTATGCATCATATATTTACACTGTATTACAACTAAAGTTTTGTAACTAAAGTTCATACCGATTTCACCAAGTTTTGTCCTTTGACTTTGAATTAATTTTGGGACACCACATGAGACATAGCTTCCATGAAATTCTCCTTCTGCATCAACTAAATGTCTAATCAGACCATAATGCGGCTCTCCAGTTGTTAAATCCGCAAAGAGGCATTTCTGTATCATGCATTTGTAATACAAATAATTCAAATGATTACCATATACTATAGATGCTAGATGTAGGTACTCTTGTGTTTAGCAATGTAACAGAGTCGTAATGTTGTGGAATACAATAATGACTGAAAAAATAAAGATTCTTTTTCCATACCAGTTCTCGAAGAGACTTGACTTTAATTGGAATGGAAGCAAGAGAACTCCACATTTTTTCTGCACAATTTAAATGATAGTTGGGACTTGCAATTTGTAGAATACAGTCAAGAAAATCTTTGGGTGAATAAACGGGACGGAAACGAGTCAAATCTAAAGAAGAGCAACAGATAGAATTATCAATCATACACTTACTCATATTTATGACTATCTATTCTTTGGTATGCAATTTACACGCAAAACGCACAATACATGTAATTTAACTTACCTATTTCCCACTGACTAAATTCTGACCAGTTTTCTTCTATTAGTTCTTGTTCCGAATTTAGCCTTCCTCTTGCCAATGGAGCTCCTAGGTCATTCGCTATTGACAAAACGGATTTGAATATCCGAGCTTCCCATGTTTCCTTTACCATGGAAATGGACAAAGTAAACCAAACCGTTTTTTTTTAACTTTAAACCATGTACGTACACTTGTACACAGATTGGATGAAATTTCTATCACCGTTTTATACAGCATAGTATGTGAATGCGGGCTGAAACAGAATACCTGAAATTTCTTCATGTAATCCAATGGTTCTGAGGAAAATACTTTGAATCCCTGACATCTTTCTTTGAGCCAGTGATAAACCATGTTTCGTAACTTGATGTCCAAATTTCCAGTTTTTATTTGATACAATAAAGAATTTCGAAAATCGATGAGTGTGACTTCATCTGATGTTGCCAATTTCTATAGGTACACATACATAATTGCAGTATACAAAGGCAGAAAACACAAAAAAAATTGTCATGTTTCATTCAAAGTTTCAAAGTTCAATACTTATTCTAGCCAGTCAGACCAGTCAATAAAAAGAGAAATGATATAAATCTCTGAATAATTCGAAGTCCAAACCTGTAGCTCATAGAAGAAGGATTTGTACTGTAAAAGTGTTTTAATTTCTACTGAAATTTTTGAAGCAAGAAGATGCAAATTTACATCGCCGGTTACTGTTTCCATGACTCTATCTATTTGTACATTGAAGCGGAGTGGAATGATATTAAAATCCTTTGATATTTGTAACCAACTCAACTATTAAGCGGAAACGTATTGAGCACAATTAGAAAAGATGACTAAAATCCTCGAGTACAACTTTGTCTGAAGTCTCCAGTAAAAAAATTATAACAATTGTACATTTCACTGTACTCAATACTCAATACAAGCGTTTGTCCTTGGCTACATGTATACAAATTACAATTTGACGGAAAAAAGGGCTATCGATTTAACATATTTCATGTGTTGTACATTTTGCATACTGTGCATTGTGCACTGCACACGCTATGCTGAAATGTGGACGGATGATATTATGTTAGAATTCTTTGTGTATACATTGTTTAGCTATTTATTTACACTTTTTTGCTTGATCAATACATTATTATGTATCAGCTTGTTCCCATTTGGCCATCCCATTTGTAAGGGAAAAGTCTACTCTGAACTCTGAATTATCATTTTGAACAAGCTATAAACACTTCTACTTTTCAAATGTCAACATGGATAAAAATTGAATCCATCAGAAATTTCTTTTATTTTCCTAATGGTTTTAGTTTTAATGGATGTAAAAAATGAATGTCCCTTAACTTCATGCTGTAAACTTCTACATTCTGCATATAAAACTGGTTCATGTGAAAAGAGAAAAGAGTGCAAAAATAAATAAATGCCAACGTTAAGTATGCACTATATGAGCCGTTGCATATGAATTCTGATCCGTTTGAATTTTATAATTTAAACCTAGTGGCGATTCTTGAACTAAATT
>JAQGBH010005952.1:0-13340 GCA_034698265.1 Sminthurinus aureus | reverse complement strand
ACCTTTTCATTTTTCATCTCTTTTCAACCCTCAATCCTCAATCATGAATTTTCCTGTGGGATAATTCTCTTCCTTTTTCCTCTTGTCCTTTCATCTAAGAGAGCCAGAGTCAGAGCTGAAGCTAAAGAATACAGAGGAGTACAGAGTACAGAGGAATTAACACTATTTACCTTGAAATTATCATTGTTATGACGACTGAATTGACTTGGATACAGCAAGTGCGCGTGTGGATCTGGTTTTATGTTGTATGAATATGAATTTCAATGCTTTTGAACAATGCATCTCAACTCTAGACTCTAGACTCTCGACTTTTGAGTCTAGACTCTGGAATCTTGAATCTTGAATTTAATTGTTCATCTTGAGAATCAAATTCTTGTGTCATCTGCATTTTATTTTATTCACAAGTATTTTAAGCATTTGTTATAGAAATTAAAGGCTTTGAGTGGAATAAGAATTTTTAAGTTAATGTAAAAACGTGTTACCAAATCTCGTATCAGTTTTTCTATTTCCTTCAGAAAAATTAAAAGTCTAAATCCATGTATTCATCTATTTGAGATTTTAATGTAAATTTGAAAACTTGGACGCCGACTGCAATTTTAGAGTTTCTGTAACTGTGATAAAGGTTGTAGAAGTAATATAAAACAAAGAGGCTTTGAAACCCTAACTCTTAAAACAATTTTAAAAATTATCATCCATATGTTGCTGTAAAATTTGATATTGTACATGGTAAACACTTGGACTTTGAATTATTTCATTTCAATCACAAAGTTTTTTGACACTTGACATTTGACAAGTGACAAGCTAATTAATCATAATCATAATCATAATTATTATTCCAAATTTTTCCGCGAAAACTATGCAAATGACTGTTTCTTGTTCATTTTCTCTCATGTACTCTGTTCTCTGCACCGTGCCAAGAAATCAAGATTTAGTTTCACGACAATGATTTAATTATTCAATCAGCCGTGCCGTATCTAAGCCGCGCTGTACTGCGTTGCCGTAGCCGTTCTTTGTCTTGTGGTGCTTAAAAAAACAGAGCAATGGTAAATAATTAAGCAGCTCCCAATTTCAAGGTAATTTAGAATTTAGAATTCAGCCCAGTGTATTGAATATTAAATTACACAAGACAACACACGGAGATTGAATTACATTAAATTACTTTTTTAATTGATCTGCTTTTCTCCATCTCTCTTTGTCTCTCTTTTCCTGTGGCATATTTTCACCTGCAAATGGATTGTTTACTGTTTCATTCTCGAGGTTGCCGAGGTTCTCTAGACTCTAGGCTCAATTTCACTCCATTTTCTCTGCTGCTGTTTGTTTTAGCATCTACAGTCTACAGGCTGATTTCTGTTTTTTTTGTACGTGTTTTTATCATCAAGAGTTTCATAAAGCCTTGAGTCATCAGCCATGAAGCAGCTCAGCTCAGGACTTTAGAACTTAAAACTTAGAACTGTGAATTTAGTAGCAGGAGCAAAGGAAAAGGAGTAATTTTTTGTTTCACTCTAATTGTAATTGTAATTGTGATCGTCATCATCGTCATCATCATCATCATCAAAAGTCCATTTGAAATTCGAATTTCAAGTCGGAGGTTTCACATTACCAGCTCAGTGAAAAAAAAGCCATTGAGAACTTTATACTGTTGAGGCAAACGACTTGGACCGACACCGACACAAAAACAAACAGAACCATGAACCATCAAAGAAATCGCTATCACTATTTGCTGTAGGTAAGAGGAAGCAGAAGCCGAAAACTGAACTGAGCTGACCAAGTGAAGAAGAATATTCAATTCTCAATTCTCAACTCTCAAGAGAAATGACGGTCACGCCTTTCATTTTTCAACCTTATTTTCTTGGAGGTTTCAATTATGTGTTTCGAGTCATTATCATTCATCAACAACCAACAACCAACAGCCAAAAACCAACAACCAACGACTGTAGGGATTTAAATAAATATCAGGTCTAGAGAACGGAGAATGAAGATTTTAGTTGGTCATAGCTCAAGACTCAAGACTCGAGGTGGCGGCAAAAGGAGAGACGGTGGAGCTCCTCTTCTGACGCAAAAAGTAAAAAGTAATTAATCACTTTGCTTATTTAGATCACAAGTCACAGATTACATAAAGATTTTAAACAGGAAAAATTAGATTGAGCTGTTTACTGTATTATTATTATTTTGGAATGCGAGTGGTCAACAGAAATAGGACTAAGTTTTACAATTAGTGTAATTAAAAAATGCATACAAAATTTATGAGATTAGTGATTTGCTTCAATTTTTGTACTAATATAACTATATGACGAATGAAAAAATTTGGAAAATAATTATTACTTAGGAAACTTTGTAGTGTAAGTGGATTTTAGCAAACAAAAAATGTAAACGGCGTTGAAATTGTGCAAATTAAACTTTTATTTTTTCCCTAAAAATAAATGTTTTTTACATCTTCTTGCCTGTATTTTTGCTTTCCTACTGCTCTGTTTTGAGCTTTATGTATTTTCAATCCCCATATGGTTCAAACCATCATAATAAGAGCATTTTCATAAATAAAAAATGTATTGCCGTTTAATTTTACAGATAAACACTGAGCCTTTAATCAACTACGAATGAAAGAATGATTTTGGTGAGTTGAACATCATAAAGTGTTGGCTTGCATTCTGATGTACATTGTGCAATGAACAATGAAGCGTGTGAGTGTGTAACTACACCTTTGCTTTGACTCTAGATTTTTCAACACCTTTCCTCCATTTCTTTCACCCTCTCCATTTGTTTCCTGTTTATGTTAAAAGGTGAATTCTCTACTGGAAATAAAATTGGATATAAAATGGTGTTTGAACATTTGTCATTTGGATGGCGGATGGCCGTCGTCCATCCGTCTGTGGTCACTTTAGACTTTTGATTGTGAGTCGTTGTTAGGATTTGGGACTGGAATGAATGCCAATTAAGATTAGAGCCACTGCTACAACATTTAAGCTATAAACAGTTTCTCATGTCGTGTGTGTAGGTACTTTGTGGATGAGATTAGAGCAATCGTCATAAATTATGAAGGGTCAGTCAATTTCGTATTCGTATTCGTATTGGACCTTCGTCATTGCATCATGATGGGCAGCATGCGTATCTAACACTTTCAATTATTCTTATCCGTCCACTCATTTTACGACACTGGATTTCTCGTGTACTATTTTATATTCAAAATTTTCACTGTGTACTTGACTCCTCAGTTCTTGAGCTATTGTTTTGTGTGGTTGTAAATGTTATGCCTTTTATCGCTAATCAAATAATGAGATTAAGTCCTTTCCTCCTGTTCCTCCTTCTTCGTCCAATCATCATAAAACTATAAATAAATGTTTGTGATAAAAAGGAAAGGAAGCTTAATAATATCCAAATGTAAACAAAGAGAAGGAGAAACAGAGGAAAACCACGAGGAAAACGATAAGAAACTGATAGTTGATAGTACTCACGCCTTCCCTGTACACTGTACATTATACATTGTACTAGAGACATGAGACATGGCACACACGATAAAAAGAGCGTAATAATGAGAAAGGGTAGGAAAGTTCATGTACTATAATAATGTCCAGATAAGGATAAAAAAATTCCCTCCCCACAACAACTACAGCACCAGCAATAACATAACGAGAACGACAACCAGAACCAAAATGAGAACCAGAACCAGAACCACAGTAGTGATAATAAAGCTATAATAATAAATTCCAGTGGTTGACTCTTCCCCCTTTCATTTCATTTCTTTCTGTACATTTCTGCCTCTATGTCTATTTCTATTTCTACTTTCATTTCTATTTTCTATTTTCTATCAACTATCAACACGACGACTGTAGATTGACGATTGACGACTGACGATTGGCTATTATTTTTTATTGGGGTTTCCAATGTATTGTTATTACTATTGTATGTTGTACAGCTGCTTCTTTATTTCATCCATGTCAAGTAAATAGACATTAGACAATGGACAGTCGTCAACAGTCAACAGCCAATTCATCCATATCGAATCAATATTCCATCCGTTGCTTCCTTTATGAAGCTAGTTTAAATATTTTAAATGTCTATAAATTATAAATATGTCTAGTTAATTATTTATCAAGGAAATTTGACTTCTACTTTTTGTGTCTGCTGTCTAGAAAAAAATAATGAGCACTACACTCAACTATTTTAGTCTACTGAAAATTTTACAAGTATTAGCGTAGTGTATGTGACCTCAACAGCATATTAACAATTAAAAATATTCAGAAAAAAATTGTAAAGTTCAACGCCGTCTTATAAAATTGGTCGGTTTAAAAGTATCGTTCTTGGGTAGAAATAATAAGGGCAATCTCATGCAAATGTGTTAGTAATTGGTATAAAACAAGTAAACTCTGAAACACCGCTGAAAATTCAAATTCAGATTCAAAAAATTGTAATTTAGTCTTTACTATAATTAAAATGACCAGTTTGATGCTTGATGAAGCTGGGGTTTGGATTTGGATTTAGCTGTTTTGTCTTAATTTTCTTGGTTCTTTTTATGCAGAATGTTCTGAGGTCTAGAAGAGGATTTTTACGAAGAGTGAACATTGGATGTACAAATTTTGTCTGTGCGTTAAGCATGCTTTTTGCCTGTTATTATTATTATTATTTTACCGACGTGTTTTATTGCTGTTCTCCTGTGGACTTTTGGCTTGGCTTGACTTGGTTTGGTTTTAAAGCCTCTTCTCGTTTGGACTCTAGATTCTAGACTCTAGAATCTGGAGAATTAGACGTAAATTATATCTGTCACCCAAATTTTAAACGTAAAGCTCTGTAGTCTGTGTACTGTGTAGTAAAAAGTCTGCACTATACGACGCTTCATTCCCTAAACAGACAATCTAAACGCATAACACACGATCCACCACATATAACATATGCTCCTTTAACGTTTAAGTTTAAACGTTTAAATTTTATGTGTCCTCTTGACTCTTGAATGTTGAATGTTGACTGCAGTGTGTTTTATACCGTGTGGATAATTTACAATTCCCAGATTTTACAATCGAGAAGAATTATGATTATGTAAATGAGAGGTGAGTCTCGTTCTCTTGTGCTCTGCTTCATCCTCTACCTCATTCTCCCAGTTTTTTACAATGCATCACTTAATTTACCCTTTATTATATTTTATTCCTTTCACGGTTGTAAAAACCTCCACTTATTTATTTATTTAACGCTCCAACTCCTCATTTTCATTCTTCCTCTCCTTCCCATTCACATTCACATGTTTCTCCTTCTTCTTTTTCTCTCTGCTCCTCTCTTTTTCGTATAATACTGTTGTCTTTGCCATCCCACATCCCACATCCCACCTCAGCCCATTTCATTTTCATCCTTTTCCTACAGGAATTAACAAACATGTGTATCTGTTATCACCAATACATTTCAGACCAAAATGATATGTACGATACCAAGGAATAGTAGGGAAATTCTCTTGGGTTGTGTCAGGACAAAACAACACCACAACTGAACTTCACAGTAATTTTCTCCATGTATCATCTCATTTATTATCTCTAGTCTCTATTCTGTATGACGAGTTGTAAATTCCCAACTCTAAAGTCTCTCGAGTCTCAACCTCAACTATTTACTATTTACATTTTACATGCAAACAAAATGGAAACAAAGCAAAACAAATAAAGAGACAAAGAAACAAGGGAGAGGAATTCCTTATAGGCAAATTTATTTACAATGGCAATCCAATCCAATGGCAAAATAATAGCAGATGGTCCACAATCCACAATCCAAAGTCTCTAGTCTCTAGTCTCTGTAGTGTTTTACATATTGAAAAAACAGCGTAAAAAACAGAGAGAGAGTCAGAGTGGAGTTCAATTGAAATTGAAGGGAAAAGGGAAATGTTGACGGTGTCATAATACGCGATAGAAATCTTGTCCTAACATCCACAACATACACACAACATGCCATAAAACTCATTCTATTACCATACACAAAATACATGGAAAAAAGTAAGCATTTCCTTCCCTTGCGATCCAATCCAATGCGCTGCAATGCAATGATGATGAGTTGGGCAATAATAAGTAATAACAATAGAAAGAATGCTGAAGAAGAAGAAGGCTCAAAGACCAAGAACAAGAGCGAGTGAGACAAAACTTGAAACGTCGTAAAAATGTAAGAGATATTGAAAACTGGATTTGAGACCATATTCGACTGTGTAGTTATAGTTTCGAGTGTGTAGTCGAATTATGTATACAAGCTCAATAACAGCAACAGCAACTGCAAGTAAAACCAGAACCAGGACCAACAGAAAAACAAAGAAGCACAAAGCACGAGGAAAAGAGAAAAGGTGAAATAGTTAAATAAATATTTGTATATTAAATTTTATGTGGAAAGGGTAAAGTCTCAGAGCTGGACTCTTCATCTATGGATCTGTTTGTGTATGTACAAAATGGAGAGATAATTAGAAAGAAAAGGGTTGAGAATAGAGACAGAAAATATCAAATTTGGGTACTCTTCTCCAGCTTGGGCTTTCAGTTTGAGCTTTGAGCTTTGACCCCAGGTTAATTAAAGGAGGAGATCAACATGCCCAATGCTCAATGTTCAGTGCTCAACATTCATTTAACGTACATTTTGAGTGTTTAGAGTTTTGAGTTCAGAGATTTGAGAGAAGGGAGAGATGAGAGAGATTTGAGTTGAGTTGAGTGATGAGCGTAATACAAATATTAATAAGTGGAAAGATGATAATCCTGTCTTTTCTTTATTTGTTTGTTTATCTGTTTCATGAGTCATAAAATATCGTAGGAAAATCTGTATGGAGAATGAAGTATGAAGCATAAATGTGTTGTGTTTTGTGTTTGCTCCTTCTCTTGCCTCTCCTCTTGTTATATTTTACGACAGTTTGTTATTATTATTGGAAAATTGGGAAATTGGGAAGGATGAGGAGATAAAAATAAGTGATATAAAGTAAAAAGAAAAATTCCAGTGTCAATTCCAATTTAAATTGATGAGCGAGACGTGAGACTCGAGGCTCGACAGTCAAAAATCCAGGACCGTGGATTGAGACTCTAGATTTTTTACTACAGTTCCAATTTTCAATTTTCAACAGATGTGCAATTGTGACCGAGGGAATCTGGAAATCTAGAAATCTAGAAGTCTAAAAACCTGGAAATTCTATAAATTCTGGACATGTTCAATGATCGTGTTCATGTTCAAGCTCATGTGAAATTTTGAAGCTCATTGTACAATTGTTTGAGATGGTTTGAGGATAAAACCGGAGAATGAGCCTCAAACTTTTAACTTGTCAAAGCTCAATGTTCAAAACTCAATGCTGGAAAGTTGTAGTTGTAGTTTGTTGTTTGTTGGAGTTTGAAGATGTGACGATAATTGAACAATTGATGTAGGTAGTTTTTTGTGTAAACTTCCGTAGTTTTCTCTTTTCTTCCTTTTACAACCTTCTGTTTGCCTTTGACTTTGGCTTTTTGTTGCTGTTGTTGGTTTTGGTTTTTGCTGTGGCCTTTTGATAAAATCAGTCTCTCCGCTCTCACTCACTCACTCTCACTGAATGTTGTAGACTGTTGGCTGTAGACTGTAGACTGTTGATATTTTGTGTTTTGTGTATATTTTAATGAACTAATTAATTAGGATGTGCAGAGAAGTAAAAACTTTATATTTTGTATGTATATGAAACTGCAGTGTAGATTGTACACTTTGTATTGTACATTGAAATTTTGTATTGTCGATTGTGCAGTATAGAGCGGAATGACACTGGAATGATCAGATGAGATTTGATCAGAGTTGAGCGTAGATATTTAAGAGGCGTCTCTGTTGAAAGTTGGAATGAGAAGGATGTTGAATGTTGAATGTTGATGGCGGTGGCTTGAATTACTTACCGGACCACAACTTTTGTATAAAGTTACAGCTGTTCCCGGTGCTGTTTCTGTTGCTGCTGGTTCTGGTTCTGTTCTGTCCCTGGTTTTGATGCTGGTACTGGTACTGCATTTTTCTCTCGATATATTTACTACTGACGATTGAGCATTGAGGACTGAGGATAAAATCTCGTGATTACCCATCTCTCGTCTCATCTTCATTTTCATGTTCATTCCATTTCATTTCATTTCCATGTACTTTATTTTACGTGTCGCGCTATTCAACCACATTTTACTTTGACTCAACTTGAGCTCAACAACTGGTGGTGACTTTGAGTTTGAGCTTGAGTTGTATTTAGACTTGGCATTGGAATTTGGATTTTATGTCCTCTGTTTCTATCCCCAGGAAATAAGAGGACAAACTTGACATTTTATGAGTGGATTCTAAATTCTAAATCCTCAATCCTTTCAAATTCATATCAAGTATTAAGTGACTGAGACTGAGAGCGAGCTTTGAGTAGTAAAAATGAGTATAAAAATAAGGACATAGTTTTTATATCGATATTTGGTTTACCTTGGGATTTCCAAGTGTAATCGGAATTAGAAGGGATTGGATTCTCGGGTGTGAGGTGTGAAAGTTGAGATGGGAAACAAAGAGGGATTGAATATTGAGCGAGCATTTTAAATGATCCGAAATGTTTTCGATCGCTACTGAAAGATAAGACGAGAATCTAAAGTCTACAGTCCAGAGTCAAGCATTTACAATCTACAGTCTAGAAAAGGGCACAACCAGACAGTGAAATGTTTCTCAACAGATTGGATTGTGAGTAAAATGAGTAAAAAAAACATGTGAAAACCAACAAACTACAAATGTACAACGCACAATCGTGGATATATTTGAAACTTTTGATTGAATATTGTCCATTGAAATATTTTGAATAAAATGGATTACCAATAACAAAGACAAGGCTGTTTTTTTCATTTATCTGAATTATTTGTTAGCCGTTGCATAAGTCAAAATTTCGCAAACGGCGTTGAATTTGTACAAGGTCACTCTAAAAGTTAATTTCAAACGGAAAAACAACTGAGGATAATTTTCATACCAGCTCATTGAAATTCTACCTGGACGTTCAACATTCAGAGTTAACGTTCGATTTGATCGTTTTCTAGCCCTTATTTTAAGGCTCTCTTTTCTCTGACTATTAAATGTTTTTGAATTTCGGACGTGAGGTAGAAGACTAGGAAACAAGTCCTTTGCAGTATGTCAATGTGTCAATATGTCAGTTGTTGGTTGTTAGTGCTTGCCCTTTCTTTCTACGCTCTACCTTTTCCAAATTAGAAAACAATGCCCAACGACTCAAGACTCAAGACACAAAAATATCATTGTGTATTGTATATTGTGTATTGTGTAGGTATAAAATCGTTATGGTATTATGTAACACGGTAAAATGAGGAGCAAAAGAAAATCCCTGGACTCTAGACTCTGGACTATTTGTCTTATGTGTACAGTGTAGAGTGTAAAACTGGTGTGCTTGTTGTTTTTGTTCTTTGGGTTGCGGATCAAAGGAATGTGAGAGTTCATTAAATTTCCCTCGTTCTCCTCGCTCATGTGTCTTGTGTGTAGATACTTTGGTGTCATTTTGTAGGTAGTAGAAGCTTGACTCTTGACTCTCGACTTGGCTTAAAATCTATTGTTTAAATTCTAAATTCTAAATGTCTTTGTGAGGTGTACAACGTACAATATAATGAACATGAGTGAACAGTGAACAAGAAGCAGTTGTTGTTTCTTCTTGACCTTTAACATTACAACTTTTGGCTTCTGGAATCTGGTATCTGGAAATGCTTGTCCTCCTCATTCTCACTGGCATTGTCATTGTTCAGATGTTGGTTTAGTAGTAGCCCTTTTTGGTTGGTGTGACGGTGCCGGTTGCTTTAGTCCTTATCTTGACAACCCAAACATGTTCAAATTCCAAATTGAATTTAAACTCGGGATTCAGAATTCAAAGTCACGTCTAATTCAAAAGTCCAAATTCGAATACTCGAATTCTCGAAACTCGAAGCTTAAGTAAAAAAACAACGGAAAGGGAAATTGTACACATTTTATTCTATTTTTTCATTTTATTGAAATTTGCGTTGCTTTTGTACAAGAAATGTCTCTTTGGGTTCAACTTTAATCAGGATAAAAATGGACAACAGTTGAGCTTTGAGATTTTTCCACGGTGTTTCAGCTATAACTATTAACTGTTGTTGCATTTGAAAAGTTGAAAACGTGAAATTTAAATTTTAAATTAGCATGAACACCGTAAGCTGATGTTTGATGCTGTTCGTTCAAAAATAGTCCAGGGTACAAAATTCAGAGACATGATTTCCTAGAAATTTTTATTGTAAACGCAACCGTTTGGGACAATATGGATCTACTATTAATTGGTCACGGAAATAGAGGACTAAACTAATTGAGTGGCGTTTTATTGAAGCATCAAACATCACAAAGATTTCTCACTTGTAAAATTACTGATTTAAAATGATTGCATATGAATTCAAATTAGGTAGAAATAATAAATATCATACAAAAGATTGAAAAAAAATGTGTACACATAATTTAACGCCGTTTGATTTATTTGAGTTCATTTCTGCATCTTCTGCTGTAATAGATCCAAGGCCTTTACTTCCCTGAATTTCTCTGGATTCTTGATGCGCCAGTTTACAATGTGAAGTGTACAGAGCACACAATACACAAATCAGGAAAACAAAGTGAAGCCGCCATAATTAAATTTTAAACGAATTTGTAAAGTATAAGCTGATTTTTGTCTTTCAAGCCCCAGTTCTGAATCTAAAATCTAGAGTGCAGAATTTATCATTATGAATTTCAAGAAATATTCACTGCAGAGGAATAGGCCCATAAGGATTCTATTGAATGTTGTAGGGACGGAACGAAGACTGTATAAATTGACTGGCGTCGAATTGCAGCATCAGAAACATGAGTGAGTCGTAATTCGTTATTCATCGCTTCAATTCGTCATTCATAAGTACTGATTTAAGTTGATTGAATACGGAGTCAAGTTGGAAAAAATATCCCAATAATATGTCGCACCAAAGATTTCTTAAAAAGACA
The DNA here is from genome assembly GCA_034698265.1 of Sminthurinus aureus. Lineage (NCBI taxonomy): Eukaryota > Metazoa > Arthropoda > Collembola > Symphypleona > Katiannidae > Sminthurinus > Sminthurinus aureus. The sequence goes on along the minus strand of JAQGBH010005952.1, from coordinate 2,408 downwards.
TAATTTAACACCGCTTGATTTATAAAGGTTCATTTCTGTTTGTACTGTTGTGGTAGATATTTTTCCTAGCGGCTTATCTCTGTGTATTACTAGTAATATCAATGATTGCTCATGAAAAAATCCAACTACTTTTAGATTCTAGAATCTACATTAAATTAAAGTCTCATTAGTCAATAAGAAGCGTGAAAATTAAAATTAATTTTGCTTTTACACTCACAATGTCTTATTGGGTTTAACCAATAAAAAATGGATATAACAGTTCAGATTTGTCATTTTTCCTCAGTGGTTTAGCTAAAACTGATATTTTACGGAAACGATGAAAGCGTAATGTTTTAGCTGACGTGAACGTTGTACAATCTACATGGGAAGCTGATTCCCTTCTTTCAAAATTCAGTCCAGAGACATGATTTTAGATAAACTTGCATTGTAAACAAAACAGTCCCTTTAAGACATTCTATTTCGAGTGAGGTTCTCAGATCGAGGACTAAATTAATTCAGTGGCGTCCTATTGAAGTATCAAAACCAAGTGTTATTCCAAACTTGTCCTACGTCATCCGTAAGTACAGATTTAATATAGAGGCTGAATATTGAATATGAATTGAAATTAGGCCTAATAAATTTCGAGCAAAATATTTAAAAATAATGGGTACATAATTCAACGCCGTTTGATTTATTTTGGTTTATTTCTGCATCCTCCTCTATAGTAGAATAACTGTTCCTCATTATCTCATGTGTTAAATCAATGAATGCTCATGAAAATACCCATCTACATCCAGACTCTAGATGCTAGATTTACCTCTCGTTCAAATAATCACAATACCTTTACTTACCTGCATTTCTCTTGATTGTTGATACCATTACATTGTACAAAGAGTACAGAGATCATTTAAAACCTACAACCTACGCAATACCCAATAGACAATTCCTCAAAATTCCTTTCCTTCAAATTCCTCTCATCCAATTCTCACATTCTAACCACACCACACCACACCACACTACACTATATAACACATCACATTAAAACTAAAAGAAAGAATAATAAAAACACAAACAGTGTACATTTTACATTGTATATTGATATTGTCTATGTATTAACCACTGGCACTGGCACTGGAATTCCTCCTTTTCTCTCTCTCACTCACTCATCCTCCTTTCTTCTCCTCTTTGTGTGTATGATCCTTTTCATTAATTTGATTTCGTCTTGGTCTGCGTCTTCTTCTTCGTCTACATGCCCCTCCACAAAATACAAAATACACACCACACAATGCACATGCATACTTGTTATTTATCTAGATTCTAAATTCTACATTTCACATTCTGTACCTACTAACTACATGATTATACCGTGTAATATATCTAATAGCCAAGTACCTTTACTCTCAAACTCCATGTACAAATGCGTATATAATCTACCCCTCGAGTCTCAATCCTCAATCCTCGAGCCTCTCGTCTCGAGACTCAATTCTAGTGTGTGTTTAGTGCTATGTGAAACATCCACTTATTGTTAACCCTCTTTATTCTCTGTATATTGTACAGTGTATAGTGTAGTTTGTAATAGGCCCCACTCACATGTTTTTCTTGTACCTTCTTCTCCTTCTAATGACTTGACAAGCTACGTTCAATGTACATTGTATACATACAGAATACAGAAACGTACTGAGAAAAGAAAAGAAGAGAACAGAGAGAACACAACTCACTAACCAGAAACCAGCAACCAGCCAGCAACTCTTCTTCTTTTTCTTCTTCTTCTCGTTGTTCTTCTCGTTCTTCTCGGCTCCTTGTAATAAAAAATATGGTATAATAATGGGCATGTCTACGTCTGCTGTGCTCTTCTCTCCTGTCTCTCCATTCCATCCCCATCTTTACCTTATGTCTACACTCTACACTCTACACTCTACACTCTACAATCTACATGTACAGACTAGAAACAAGAGAAGAAAAGAAAGAGCAGAGCAGAGAGAAGAGGTGAGTTGTGAAAAGCCTCTCAAAAATTCTCTGTCTAGTTATTATGTAACCATGTGTGTGGACTGTGGACTGTAGATTGTGGAGTTTCTACTTGCTTTTGCTTTTGGTTCTCTATTTTGTATTTTGTACCCTCGACAAACAAGAGAATCCGATCCATTCCAATCCAGTCGTATGTACTATGAACATTGTACACTTTACGTTGTACGCTGCACTATGCTGGATTTTCGGGTTTCGGCGGCCAAAATTTCAAAAGTGTGAGGTTCGGGGTTATAAAACACGCTGATTCCGAATATGAAAACCATTTTTACCTAGACTTGTTTCCGGATCCGAAAACTCGGGTTTTTCGGATTTTTTGGAAAATTTCCGTTTTTTTTGGAAAAAAGTACAATAAATGGTAAACCGCAGTTTTAAAATAGCTTCAGCAGTACGTAAAATACCGGGTT
>JAQGBH010005951.1:0-13340 GCA_034698265.1 Sminthurinus aureus | reverse complement strand
TGGTGCAAGGAATGCATTTTTGCACTTTTTAGGAATATTTGAGGACATCGAAATTTGAGCGTGGACGTGCTCATGGAGGTTGCACTATCTAATGCTTTCTGTGTAGGGAGTGTCTTTATTTTTTGAATAGCTTCTCAGTCTCTTTTGCTTGATCTAAGTGGAAACATCTCTGTGCGTTTTGTGTATGTGATTATAGTGTGTTCGGAATAGATTTTTACACATGTCATTTTTTGACATTTACATTTTCTTTTGCTCATCTCCCCTGTCATTTAAAGATTAAAGAGCAACATCCTATAATAATAAAAGAAAAACTGAATACTGACTACTTACAGCAAACAAAATATAGAATAGAATCGAGGTATCCAAACAAATACATACATAATTATTATTTGCTATTTATGCATTTTATTTCAAGTAGTACATCAAGTATCAAATATTAATTTTGATTGTGATGTTTGTATTTAACATGTTGTATGTATAGCATGTATTTAAATAATGTTTAAAATAAGTACAGTGAATATTAGACTGCATGTTTGTTTGTATTGTACATGTTACCTAATAAAAAATAATAGTTACTAGTTTACACACAATTGTAATAATAATTATTATTATTGTTTTTGTTGTTGTACCCAAAGCTCAATTTCCTTTTTATAATGGTCGATGTCTCCAGTTGCAACAAACCGAATGAAAAGGTAAGAATATTATATTTTAATATTACTTTATCAAGTTTTAATTTTATTCATCCTAAATATGAGACAAGAGAAGCTTATACATTAAACGATAACAAATTCAAAGACTTACTTAAGCTAACTAAAAATGTACACGCACTAACGCACTAACACATTCAAATACATGCTAAAAATTTTAATACCAAAAAGTAGATAAAATATGTACTTGCTTTGCAAAATTTGTTAACCCTCTAGTTTTATTTTTATTTTTAATGTATTACTAATTATTTAGTAATAATAACTAAAAACTAACATGCGGTGTGTGTACATGATTGAATTTCGGAAGAACAATATTAGTTTATGATACTTCAAACTTCAAAAGATCTAGCAAGAAAATGCTAACTAAAAAGTGCCTTGTATAGCTTTTAAAGCTTTTTATTACTTTTTATATTGAAAATGGTAAGAAAATATCATCTGTTAATTAAGGATTAAACAATCGCCACATCGTTTAAAACTGTAGTACAAAAATTGTAACATTCCGCAATCAGAGTGGAATGTTAGGAGCATGAATGTTAATTGCTTAGGGATTGTACTGTGTAGTATATATTAACCTACTATATAGTAACGAGCTATAAAATATTATAATGTACTGACTTTGAATGTTGAGAAGGAACAAAGTCCTTTAAATAACATTTACTATTTAATCCCGAAACATTTATAATGCTTTATACATTCAATCAGGAAACTTCAGTAGTTACTCCAACTTTGTGTATATGCTTAACTCTAAATATTAAGTGTATTCAATATTTAAATGCATTTATTTACACTGCTACACTAATCATCATCATCATCATCCCAATGTCATTTTTAGACATTCAATTCAATAATAATTATGACATCCCATGTATATTATGTGGACACCGCCCAGACAAACAAAAACTGAAAATCTGTAGTTGCCATTTACCATGCATTACAATTAAGCTTCTACAAACTTATTCATTTTACATGGGTGCACACAAAACGATCCATGTTTTCTTGGGACTGCACACCAACCCATTTAAACTAAACTAATCGTAAATAGGCAAATGAGGATAGTGTATCTTCTTATTATTATTATTATTATTATTGCACAAAGTACAAGATACAAACTAACTCAATGAATAATGTATGACGATGATCAGTGAAAATATGTTAAATGTTAAAACATCATCTTAGTCATGTTTTATGTATGACTTGATAATAATAATACATAATATTATTATTATTATCATTTTTGTATAAGATAAAATTCTTATGAGGGTGTAGAGTACCGTGTAGGTATCGTGTATAGTGTATAGTGTATACTATGTACTATGTACAGTGTACACGGCAAAAAAAAATAAGTATACACATGTGTATTTATCCTTTATCTGTCGTATACAGATGACATCGTTGTCTTCTTTATTTTTTTTATACCACTACTTACAACTTACTGGTACATACTAATTTTATGTTTTTTGTAGATTGTAGATACTTCGGTATTATGAATTATACATGTAGCTAGTGGGATAGAAAAAACAGCAAAGCACTCTGACTCTGCAGGAGTCTTTTCTTATCAAAGTCAAATGTAATGAAAATGTGATGAACTCATTAAGATTAATCAAGACAGAAAATATTACATTTATTTAGTTGTATAGTATTTCTACGTGCGTAAACCTATTCTACTCTAAACTCCAATCACTAGATTGTAGTTTAATTTCTTTCATTCTAACTTGATTCTTGATTCACAAGTCTACACAGTCTAAAATGTAGGATAAAAAAGGCGTTCGCAAGTTTAATTTAGAATAACTGTATAGTCACAGTTAAATCACTGTCTAAAAAAACAATGGAAATTACAAACGGTTAGTCAAAACCCAAAACGTAGGTCATTTTTCTTTTTATTCCCAATAATAATAATACAGATGCAGAATATATATATAAAACACATGTATTGTGTTATGTTCATTCTTGAATCTTGAATCTTGAATAATTTTTTGAGGATAAATCTACACACTTTAAAATTATGTTATCCGCTTTTGAGCATATAATATATTATATTATATTATTATAATATACATTTCATGTATAGTGGCTAAAAATAATAGTAATAATTATTTCTCTGAATTTCATCAAACAATAAGAGTAGCAATAATATTATAGTGAGCAACATGCTACAAGTATTTCCTCTCGCTTAATAAAATTTAAAAGAAACCCCTTATTTAGTAATTTACCTAACACATGCACATTGTACACTAGGTATACACTATACACATTACGCATAGTATTATACGTTTCTTCACAAAATGGAAATGCCGTCTGGTTGAAATTAATTTGGTTATTTTTGTTTGGAATTTTTCATGGGTAATGTGCATATGTGAGCAATGTGCATGGACGTTTTGTTCAAATTAGACTCATTCCATCCTTTTGTCTCTAAAACAGACTAACACATACGTAAGTAGTAAGTAGACACACTCTGCACTCTAGTTTGTAGTTGTTCTCGTACAATTACTCAATTCTGTCGACGAAGGCTAATCACTTCTGATAAAACGACAGTGAAAACAACAACGTTTGAAACCAAGCGTTTTTTTTGTCCATGTATTTATTATGTACTACCAACTACAAACTTCCATGCACATGGGAAAAAAGTCATGCATCTCTTTACTTTTTCAAAGTTCAATAGTATCAGTCGCATTTAGTACTAAGCTCTAAGCTCTAAGCTGTAGGAATACAGGATACAAAACACAAAATACAAACTATCTACAATCTACACACACATGTTCAAAAATAATTATATGATGAAAGAAGATCCTCTGTTCATCAGCTTTTGCTGATGTTTCTCTCTTCCCTGCTCTCTATTTGAATTTTGAATGTACAGTGTACAGTGTGTGTTGTATGTAAAATGTCTGTGTGGGTAGACACTCGACACAGTAAATTTTTTACGCATAAACCCGTTAGATATGGCTACACTGAATGAAACTTGGGTAGAATTATGATTATCATAAATATTACTGCATCTGCATTCTGCATCTCACTGAAAATTGAAAATTTATGCCTTGTTTTAGCTTTTAGCAAAATAAGTTCAAAGTGTTCAAATTATGCCACATTACAAATTCATTTTTCAAATTCACTCTCCATCTCGTTTGCATGAAAAACTGCTGAAAATACCAAGTATCAAATACTTCAAGTATGAACTATAGACTGTAGTCAATAGTATAAAGTGTATGATGTATAATAGAATTTAGAAACTGGTAGTTTAAAATACCTTGAAGTGAACACGGTTTGATATAGAACCAATCCAATCTGGCTATAAATTTTTTTGGAGAATAGACAAGGCATTAAATTCAATGACAGGCATTTCAGGTGTGTCTAGTCTAGAGTCGACATACAAATAATATAGCAATAGTGACCTATAATCTGTAATGATTCACTTACTATCGTAGATCCACTACGAACTACGGACTTTTGAAAATACAAAAACTTTAGGGTGTATTATACATTATACGCTTTGCATTTTGCATATTACTCCATGTTTACCGTATACCGTAGTTTGTAGTTTATTTAGTTTACTGCCAATCAAATGATAAGTGTAAAGTATGTGTATTGGGTATTATACATAACATACAGAATACAGAAGAACTATGAGCGATGAGCATGTCGATCACTTTTTAATTGAATTACAAAGTACCGGTACTGCCTCTGCCTGTGTGTGTGTGTGTCTAGGACGATTATGTTGATGTTGATGGGAATTACATTGACTTGGATTTACATATCTCCTGTCACACACTATGCTCATTTATCTAAAGCCGAATATATCCATGTTCTACATATTTTTATACATATTATATATTATACTCCAGTCGTCGTATCTACATTGTACATGTTCAAGTATTTTCATTATAATGAAAAATGTGAAATTTACATAGTGCAAATTACAAATACAAACTATATTCCTACAATATTATATTATTCAATGAATAGGATTATTAATAATTAATAATAGGGATAAAAGCATAGAAACATAGAAACAGAAAATTGAGATATGCATACAACATGTAAATGGGCAGAGTTATTTTTGTCTATGATTGGTTGTTCGTTGTGGAGAAAAAATCAGTGCTTTTTGTTTTTTTTTACTTGAAATGCATACAAGTCTACTGTCTACTGAATGTGAGCAAAGGAAATTAAAACTGAAAACTTATTTACTGATGTTTTTCCTGTGCTCAATTCTCAATTTATAATTGAGTTGGTTTTAATTTTTAATAATGTATTCAGTATTCAATGTATAAAAGAAAATCGAAAATAGGAAATGGAAGGAGCGAGAAAGTCATTGATAGGAAATTTCATTGGGTAAGAATGACATTTATTATTTCTTGTGAGCATTCATCTCACATCTCACATGTTGCTTAATGAATAGTACGTATATCTAATATCTATACTCTATACTCCCACGTTCAATGTTCTATGTACTAATAACTTTTTGACAAATTGTATTTTTATCATTTATAATTTACTATTTCCATTATGCATTTTAGAACATGGAAGAGAAATGTATTTCTCCTGTCCTGTCCTACATTTTCAATGTGAAAGAAAAGGAAATGCATAGACTAGAAAAAAATAGATTTCTATTCTTTGGTGTATTGTATTTTGTATATTGTATTGTATTTATTGTCGATTGTCGGAGGAGGAGAAAACCAGCAGAATGTGAACATTAGATTTGAAGGAAAACAAAGGAAGAGTAGTGAGTGATAGGTGATAGGATTTCTACCTTACCGTAGATCGTAGGGAGATGTCATGCTACATGTTCATTATTTTCCATGGTTTTCCTATAAATAAAAATGACAATGATGATAATAAAGAGTTGGGTCACCGCAACATGAATTGGTTTTCTACATTAGATGCTCTTTTTTACCTTTTGTATTTCCTATTTCGTATTTCTTTCATGCTAAATGCTAAATGGTAAAGACTACAAGCTAAACATCAAACATCCATTTACATCATTAATATAGTACCGTAATTGGAATATTATATAGAAAAGAATATAGAATATGTAATATGTAACGGCTTTTTAGTCTGAGAAAATTTCAAGTGATGTTTACAACCCATATAACGTGTATGACGTGTGTATATTTGAATTTTGAATGCGAAATACAGAGTACACAAAACACAATTTGAGTATATTAATGTTTAATGCACATTACTCCTGGTTTTATTCTTGGTGCTTGATGCTTGATGTACATGAGCGTTGCATTGTATTTATATTTTATATCGCTCATTTTCCTTCCTTATTTTAATTCATTCATGTCATTCAACGGTACCGTGTAACCGGTGTAACGTATAATATGCATGTTACAAGTTACAACCAGTTGAAGAGAGTGCATCTTCTTCTTCTCTCATCCCATTCTCAATTCTCATTCTCATTATCAGCGTGATGAGCATTGAGCATTCACAAAAACACTTTTTAAACTGACCATAATGAAAAGTATGGTTTTTATTGTTGAGAGTTGCGAGAGGAGAGTGGAGAGAGAACAAATTAGACACAATAAACCTCCACCACTTCAAGTTTCGTTATCGTATTTCGTATGCTTATTCCTAAAAGTTCTGTAATAAGAAGAAGATACACAGTCTAGGATCTAGGATCTATCTGTATAATTTACAGAACGACCGACCGAGGATTTACAATTTACAAATCTCCATCTTTGAGTTAAAAAGACACGACATGACAAACATCGTTATGACCATTTAAAATCCTCTTTTGTAAATAATAATGGCATGTTAAAAAGTAAAAAATACATGAACAATGTACATTGTACAATTTTTACATCCTCTGTTGAAAACGTCAACTTGTTTTTGAACGTGAAAGAACCACCACCATGCCATGGAAGAAAAAATAAAAATGATAGATAAGTCCTTTGTAGAGAGATGTTAACCAGAAATGTACAGAGTACAGAGTACAGAGATGTACATTTCCGGTGCAAATGCACATACATATCATTATATTTAAAATTTACACTGTCTCAACTCTCAAGTCTCAAGTTTGTACTGTTTACTGTTTATTATTAGACACTAGACACATAGATTATATGGTATGTTTTTATTAAGTTTGTTTAGGTTTCCTAAAGTATCAGAGAAGTGATAGTGTGCAATGTGCAAGTCTATAATAAGTATGAGTTTTGAGTCCATGAGTCTATTGTCCATTGTAAATGCATTATGTAGTCATTATTTTCAAATTTTGGATACAATACAGAATACACAGCGTAAAGAGTAAAGAGTGAAGGTTCCAGCGTAGTTTGTCGTTCTAGTGTGAGTAAATTGCACATTTTCATTTGTCTTTCGGTGTACGGTGCGGTGACGACGGATCGAGGTGATAAAAGAGTACAGCAAAGTCATTTTACTGGTATGGCAAATGACAAAGATTTTAAATTTCATCGTCTTTTCAGATTTCAAAACATAATATTAATTTTCAACAAGTACATAATATTATTTGTCTGTTTCTTCTTATGGCTTATGGTACATTTAGTAAATCATATTATGCAACTTCCGTTTTCGTTTACAAAGTTGAAAAAATAGAGCTACTCGAAATTTTCACAAGTCTTATCTGTCTACTGTCTAAAATCTACAAGTACACAAATTACATGTGTACATTTTGTGTCTACTTACTACGTACATAAGACTGTTAATTACTTAATTAGTCTTGGTCGTACAAAACAAATTAATTAGAGTGAGTAAGTCTTGTTACTTGTTACGCAAAGATTGTAGGGCTAGTTAATTATTTATTTATCTTACTCTCCTTCTTGTTCCTGTTATCTTGCAATCAAAAGAAATCAACAAAATGCACAGATAATTCTAAATTCTAAATTCAAAACACATACAACATACATGATATCTATCGGGATTTAGTATTTAGTATATTTACATTATACATGTTTAATATTTAATTAATTTAGTTAAACATTGATTACTTCCATGTTCAATGTGTAACGTAAGTACAATCTATAGATTACAGTCTATATAGGGTACACGGAAATTATTCAATGATAAACGGTAAATCGGATGATATGGAATATGGACATTGGAAATAAGAAGAGAATAAGAAATAACACAACTATATTCAAACTTCAAACTTTGTTCTTTCATTCTTTGGTGTATTTTTGTTATTAGGTTTTTAGACTTGACGTATGACATGTAAATATATAAAATGTAAGTTTACATTCTCCACCAATTTTTTGTTAAAAAAACATGCAAGTGCCGGTAATATAATACGTTAATTGTAAATGGTAAAATATGCATGTGAAATATAAAGGGTAGAAGTATTGTAGATTGTAGGAATATTATGGAGGAGGTGAGTGTTCTCTCTATGTGAATAATCTTCGTGTTTCATATTATTATTGTTTCATCAAGTGTGTACTTTACACTTTAGTTTAGACTTTAGACAAGATATATAAGATATTGAATACAAAATACGGAATACAGAACAGACAGTACACAGGGCATGCACATGCATTTATTTATATCTTGAAAAGTGACAGTCTATGTTTTTCTGTTCTATAGGAGATGTTTTTGTTTCTTTTTTTCTTTTCTTTTTGCAATACAATACTTTTATCTGTTATATATTATGTATTATGTATGTGTGGATTGAGGATTGTAAATTGTGAATGCACTTGTGCATACAGAACACAGAAATATTATGTGTCCTGAAGATAAAGACGTATACCATGTACCGTGTACAATGAACATTGTACATTGTAAATTCACTCGAGTATGCACCATGTTTCTTTTTATTCTCTGTACTATACACAAAACACAAAAGACTCAATAAAAAGACGTGTTTTGTTATTATTTTAGAGTTTAGAGAACTTTTGAATCTGAACCTGAATTTGAATTACATTCAAAAGTTGAGTCTATATGCATTTTGGATTTTGGAGCATATTATATATTTCACCTTTTTTTTTACACATTTTTACAATGTTCAAGGGTCGAGGTCGAGTAAATACTTAAAGTGTTGCTAATAAGATGTGTGGTTGGTATTTGTTTTGTTTAATAGTGCCATAATCCATAATATTGGATTGTTACTGTTATTGTCGAATAAACTAAAGGAATGATGAACATGTAGATAAATCAAATATCAAATGGTATGCAGTATGCACTTATTGCTTAAACTCACTGATGGACACATGTGCAGTGTACATATGCATATGTATGCGAATGGCGAACTTTAAACGCTTTTAATTTTTGGGCTTAGATATATTTGTGTATTTACTTAATTCCTATATTACTCTACATGTAGTTATTCGTAATGTGTAATATGCATCCATGTATGTATGTATGACAAGGAATAAGACGGAAATTTGGAAGAGAAAATTTTACCTCAGACAAACCTGTGGATTTATGCTATAAAGTGTAAAAGGCTATTTGTATAATACAATATTTCTTTAAAGCTTTCTCGTCGTACTGACCCATTTTATACATAGTACATAATAGATTTGTATGTACATATTTGTATAAAAATGCCAAATACAAAATACACTGTTAAACTAACTATACACTCGTATTTTTCCTCATATAAAAATACTTGAAACTCTATACTCTTTCGTTAAGCCAAGTTAAAGATAGAAGAGTTGAAAGACCGTGATTTTTCTGTGCAATTATTCTGCATGTAGAATGCTGAGTAAAAACTAAAGCATATCTTTTACTAACGCACTATAAACTATAAGCAATAAGTATTCATAATATAATATATAATGTTACAGAGAAGAATCTAGCATCGAGAATTGAGATAGAAAATATTTAACATTTTGCACAAACTTGCATATGTATCCGAATTGCTACTTTGATATTCATAATTTTACACAAGTTGTACATTGTACATTGTACATAGCTCCAATTTTTTATGCATCATGAATAATGAAACTAATGATGGATGAGGGCTGATATAATATGTATGTATTACAGCGACCTTTGATGTGTATGTACACTTGATATTTGCTCTATTACAAGATTATCCATGCTAAAATTACAAATATCACGAAAAAAACAGCAACTTGGTATTTTATAAGGTCTCAACTCTAAACCCTTTAAATCAAGAATCAAATATCAAATATTAAGACGGATTGATGTCATTAATTTTTTATGTTTATGAGGCCAAAGGGTATAATTTAACTGTCTGGATTCCGGATCAGAAATCAGAAACTTTGAAAGATTGAGCGATGAAGGATGAATGATATGAAAAAGTCTGTAAAAGTACTAAAAGTTCAATCTGTCCTAGCAAATTTTCTACCAAACTTTGTACGTCATACTTTTACAAAAATGTTAGAGATACTATCACCGAAATAGTAGGAACTCTCTAAAATTCAAGTGACGAATTTTTGGGGATTTTATCTCATACTACAAAGTACAAAGGCAGGCTTTTTGTATTCGTGTTGACACTGCATAGTGAATAATCTACAGTTATTTTAGACAGTCAATTCTGTATTCTTTCTAGTGTCTAGTGTCTGCATTGTACACTCATTTTATGTGATGTGCATCTGTGTAAAGTGTAAAAATGTATAATTTAGAATTTAGATTGTCAGTAACGTACGATACACGATACACGATACGCATAATAGATAAAATAGGAATGAATAAAATGTCTAAGTCTAATGTCTAATGTCTATAGTCTGTACACTGTACACTGTACACATGTGTGTTCATTTATCTAGGGAATTCGATGCGTGAGAGCATTTAATTTGAAAGATTAAGAATGTTAAAGCTCAAGCCTTTTCAGTTCGTCTTACGATTAAAGTTAAAGTTGGTATACGTACCGTTTATTTGTAGTTCATAGAGCATTAAGGTATTAAAAGAATGTTGTGTAGTTTGAAACCTGAGGCTTGAATCTTGAGTCTTGAGACAAGAGTTGATTGCAGTGCAGTGCAGAGTGCAGTGATGAGGAAACAGTTTTTTTTGTACATGAGCTTCAATAATTATTATGTGCCCTTTAAATATATATGTCTATATTTATAGACATAATGTGATGTACTTTGTTATTATACATAATAAATTAAAAGTATGGTGAAAAGGGGTAACTTTGGTCTTTGGTCGATGTTTATAATTTTGAGTAGCTCTTCCAATGATTTTCCTCTACAGCACCAATATGCAATATACATTTTTCTACGAGGGCATTTTCATTTTTCGTCACGTCCTGTCAAAATTTACCACAAATTATGATCCATGATCATTGATCATAGTCTCAGAAGCTAGTGATTCAAGTTTCAAAAAAACAATTCCAACCTGCGACTTATAACACTTGAATTTAAATGACAATTTTTTTATTTTGATGCAAATATTATGTACAAAATCCAAAATATTCGGAATTCAGATTGATGAATTTACGCAGAATGCGGACGAGTAACGAATTTGTTAATACATAGCCCGTGTTACCCTACATCCTACATGTATTGTCAATGTTCTATATCTGTCCTATTCAAGTAGATGTGTTTCTTGATTCTTGATTCTTGATGCAGTCAAGTTACTTACATGGTACATAGTGCATATATTCTCTATTCTTGCCAAAAAGGGGAGTAGTCATAATATAATGTAATAACATAATTACTATTAATAACAAAGTAATTTTCCCTTTAAATAGTACGCTCAACTCAACTCTCCACGTATAGTTTGTATTTTACATACTTTTTCACCAAAGTAGACAGTATAAAGAATGGACATGAGAGTTTCGAGTTTGAAGCAAAATTTACAGAAGGCCTAAATGATAAATGCTCAGTACATTTTCAATTCACAATTCACATCAGTTGAATGTTAAATGCTGAATTATAGGTAAAATGGATGAGAAAGATAAAAAGTCTAAAAACAGAGATCTGACCTGCTACCAATAAATCTCTTTTACTTGCTTGTTTGCTTGCTCGCTCATTCACTCACTTACTGCATCACATACCGCACCTTTAACTCTAGGTTCTTGATATCTGTGTGTGTGTGTGTGTCTGTGTGTGCACATTACACGGTGAATGATTTTCTCGACTGCAGTGAACACAGCAAAGAGCAAAGCAGTCAACAATTGTAGTTGGTTGTTGGTAGTTTGAATGTATTATGTACTGTAAAAGATGTAAGACTACTTAGTCAGAGTAGATTTTGTATTTTGTACCATACAGCTTTCCCGTTTTCTTTCCTTTGAATTTTGAATGTTGAAAGGTACACTAGAAACTAGAAACTAGACTAGATACAAGATACAATTTTGCTCTTGCTCTTTGCTCACAGCCACCTGCTCTTCCTCTGAACTTTATTCTTATTCTCTAGTCTATTCTGTACCATATCATGTAATAATGTACTTTAAGGATATACTGTTTGCGTACGAGATATATTTTATTTTATATATTCTCTCTATACGTAAGGTTCTACATTTTACATGTACCCTACAGTATCAAATAGTATGCAATGTGTCGTACAGGAAAGTATAGTTATGCTGTATTATTTTCAATTTTCAGCAACCAAAAGATTCTCAACATTAACCAAAACTAACAAAGAGCATTCTTCTCTTAGAATTTGAGTAAAGGAAGCATGTGAGTGAACATTGAACAACATACACAGTGAAAAACTAACCCAAATGCAGCGCATAACTAAATGGAATTATTTTTTCTTACCTCAGTTTCGTGTCTCAAGTCTTTTGATTCTTGATTTTATTTTACTCCCCATTTCTATCCACAATAATTCTGGGTGTATAATGGTTGATGATAATGGTAATGATGATGATGATGACATTATGCATCTTTGTAGACTTGATACTGCTCTAAGAAACTTCAAACTTGAAACAAGGGAAATATATTATAGATGCATTATGCATAGATTAAATGTGAACTTTGAACGCGTACAGGAATTAATATAGTAGCATAATAATAATAATTAAGTTCCTTTTCAGTTATTCTCCGTACTTTTCTTTGTTATAAATGAAAAATACGCATATTACATTACATGTTATTAGTAGGTCTAGCATCTAGTATTTAGTATCTAGTAGTAAAATATTATGCGTATTTCGAAGTATTGATGACCATTTTATAGCTTTTTATTCTCAAGTCTAAACCCTACTAGCAAGATGTAGACGTGTCCCAGTTTTCGACTAGTCGTAAACTGGTCGAAATCTCATCCGTCAGCAAAACAACCAGAAAAAGACGTCTCATTCTGGTCAGATCCAGGACTAGTCAGTAACTAGTCCAAAAAACACGTCAGATACTGGTCAGAATGAGGACTTGTCCAAAACTGGTCCTCAAAAACTCGTCACTTTCTGGTTGGAATATGGATCAGTCCAAAACTGGTCATGAAAAACTTGTCGTTTTCTAGTTGTCATATAGATCAGTCCAAAACTGGTCCTCAAAAAGTCGTCGTTTTCTGGTTGTCATATAGATCAGTCCAAAACTGGTCATGAACAACTCGTCGTTTTCTGGTCAGAATAAGAATCGGTTCAAAACTGGTCATGAAAAACTCGTCGTTTTCTGGTCAGAATAAGAATCGGTTCAAAACTGGTCCTAAAAAGACGAGTCATTTTGTTGTTTCTCAGTATAATATAAAATATAATGAATGGACAGTAAAAATTATTATGTATGATCACAAAAATTTCTCCCTGCCATGAAATATTTATATACATTTCATAGAAGAATTTCCTATATACAATATATA
>JAQGBH010005950.1:0-13348 GCA_034698265.1 Sminthurinus aureus | reverse complement strand
TTTTTCAATTCTACTATATTGTACATTGTACATTGTGGATTATACATAAATATTTAGTTTAGAGGTAGACGCACGCGGATGTTGAACTTGAACCAATTTCGCAATTTCACAAAGGTGACATAAGACATAAAACATAAAAATTCAAGTCATGTCAATTTTCAATCGCCAATACGCGCATAATTTAGTGTATTTAAAATAAATTCATATGGCGAGAAAAAAGAAAAAATGTTATTTCGAACCATTAATTTATTTGTATTTTAATATTTAATACTCGGTACAAAAATCTCAATGCTCAATTCTCAGCAGAAGAAACAAGTTGATTCTCAGCCCTCAATAGTGGATTTTCATTTTCCATTACACTGATATATCTAATATCTAAGAATGTATCAAGTCTAAAGCATAAAGTATAGAGTATAAACATTAATGAGAGTACAGTACACAATTTACGATGTATTGTGGATTGTGGAACTAGTTCATGGCTTTTTAATCCTCACTACTTATAAACATGTATTAAAATGTGCTGTGTGTACTTTGTACTCTGTACTCTTTATTCTGTACTGTATTGTATATTGGCAGAAGACGCTTGCGTATTTTTTCATCGTGGGAATAAGGAATAAGGAATAGCTTTTTAGTTCCCCATTCCCCATGTTTATGATACACATAAAAACGGTTTTAATTTTTAATGTATATGGTACTTTGCTTTTCATTCCGTTTCAAAGTGGTTGAGTTCTGCGTAGTAAGTTGCAAGTTGGAAGAAAGATGTGTGAAACATCCTACACAAAACAAAAACACCAACAGAAAACAAAACAGTGACGGTCTCAAGTCTCGGGAAATTCGAAACTCAAAGTCAAACTGAAGATGAAAGTGAAAAGAAGGAAAGTCCTTGAAAAAAAAACTAGGAATACTTTTACTACACAAAACACAAAGTAGATTCTACAGTTTACATTTTACATAAAGCTTCATGATTCCTTTTCTTCAAGTTTATTCTCTTTGTTTACGTTTGATTTTTGATTTTTGATGTTCAATCTTAATCCATTCTGCTTTCAAAGGTTAAAGCACAAGTCAAGCTAAGAAAAGTACAATTTGTTCCTTTGTTTTATTCAGTAGTTTAATCATTAATAAGTAGGTTCATAAAAGTAGAATTAACTTGATGAATACTTTTTCAGGCAGATTATTTCATTCGTTCCATTTTTTTATTTTATTTTTGAATTTGGGTACTTTGAATATTGCGGGGTGAATACGTTTTCTCCTTATTTTTCTGTCTCTGTTTGTTTTGTTTATTTGAATTAAAAATGAGAGCATTTTGTGCATTTTGGATATAAACTTTAGATGAAATGAGATGAAGAATGAAAAACAAGTAGTTTTCCACTGAACACTAATCAGTGATCAATGATGAACAAAAAAATCCACAAATCTAGAAAAACTGCTCTAATTTGCTCTTCTTCATCAAGTTAACATTCAAAATGCAAACTCAAACTTGAGATTACATTTATTATACACTCAAGACTTTAGACACTGTTTAATTTAGAGTATTGAGTGTGAAATGTAAAACAAAAGAGGATGAAGATGCTGTGAGCTATGATTTTGTGGTGTATGGTGTATGGTGTACAGAATAAAATTTTTTGATTACAGATATTATCTCTCGTTAAGAGTTAATACAAAATACAAAGCAGAAAGTGAGAATTTAAAAACCACAATCTCATCCATGCAAATCAAATCCTATTATTGCCGTTGCAGTGGTAACGGTTAACGGTGGATTGTAGATTTTAGATTGTAGACATAGTGAAATGGAAATATATATCACGTTGGAGGTTGGGGCTTTGACCGTTTCTTCAAGATTCGACATTCAAGATTCAAGTCAATTGAACAGAAATCAAAGGAGCTGTAAACTCTAAGAAGATGAAGATGAAAATATTATGTACAGCTTTCATTAGTATATCGAGTATCAAGTATGAACTATGAAAAAGAAAGTTTCCCCTTTTTACTGTAAATTGAAGGATGTTATGTCTTGCACGGTGCATGGTTTAATTTAATCCAGAATTCTTTACCCAATTCTTAATTTGCAGTAGTTTCATTCTTGTTGTGTCTTTAAAACTGCTTTGATTTGAAAAAGTTTCATTCTTAATTTTCTTTCTTTTGTCTTGAGTCTAGAGGCTTGATTATTGAGTAGTTTAATTTATTCAAAGTCTTAAAAAATTATGACTATTGAATTTTTGCCATTTAATCATCTGCCAACTGAACACCAACTGCCAACAATTAGACTTTAGATTTGTATTGTTATTATTTATAATACTTTCATTGACAGTGGCACTGTAAATAGTAAATAGCAAATATACTCACACTGAGGACAATTTCATGCTATAATATTGCATTTTAATTTTGGTAGTAATAAAAAATGACGTTTACAAGCTTTTTTATTCACAAAATCTCAAGATATTGAATATGGAGAAGAACCAAATCCAAATTCCTCCAAAAAATGATTTGGATTAAATTTTACACAGTGGTTTATGATTTACTCATGACTCATGAATATAGAATCTAGACTCATTTGTCACTAGTCAGTACATTTTTATCGTTTTTTGCCAATAAACTTCCACCCTTCATTTTATTGATATATTCCAACAACCATACCAATTTCCAACTTACAATGCACACAATACACATGTACACTGTGTATATGTTATATACGAGCATTAAGTATAGTGTACTTAGTTTAGGTACATATAATTTTGCAAGTGGGTCAGTAGAGTTTGTTTATTAGGAATTGTAATTTTTTGGCTTTGGCTTTGTCTATGTCTAAGCCAAAGCCAAAGCCAAGCTACATACTACACAAACATTCTGGGAGCTATACAAAATACAAACACCAAACGTATTTCCTTGTACATGCGAATTTTGAAGTTTGAAGTTTGAAGATGCGATGTGATGGCTTTAACTACGGATCGCAATATAACCTAAAGACTTGAGCTAATCTCAAATCTCAAACATGTGTGTGTAGCGTGTAATACATAACGTATGTGGTATGCATCAGGCGCATTAGTTCTATATGAAACACAGTGCTGATATACTCTATACTGCATATTGCATATGTTATGTACAGTAAATTGGTGAGCAGTGAACAGATATACAAGATACAAAATACATGTTCCCCTACACAAATGAGCAGGATTTTTAAATGGTATGTACAGAATATAGAATATAGAATGGAATGTATGGATTATAAATAGTAGATAGTAGCTAAATTGCCTATAGCTGAGCTGAGATGAGTGCCAGTTTTAAGAATGAAATGCACATTGTAAATCGGCCATGTGTGAATCCACATTCACATCCACATCCACTTTTATGATGAAGGTTACCAGTTTTATTATATTTATCGCAAAACTATTCGCCATGTACAATATATTTACATGTGTATACAAAAGTACATTTTTCACGTTTATGTTTTAAATACTGAATACAGGAATAATATTTCTTGTAAAAATGAAACACAATACAACTTGTGTATAGGAAATTCCTGTATTGTAAAATACAAAAACACTTGTCTGCTTTATACCACAGGAAAAGATGATTATTTCCAACTAATGTCAAGTAACTTGAATGTGGATTTTGGATGGTTCAAAATCTCAACATCTCATTTATACAGATAAAAGCCAAGTAAAAAAAATGACTAATGGCCAATAATATTATAAGTTATAAAGTACTGTTATCCAAAATACTTGTATATGTAAAATGTACATGTCTATATTGCAAAAGCTTGAGCAAATAAAATAATTTATCTATGTGCTTTTGCACAGTTTTTAATTTTAAAATTTCACTGGAAAAGGAATCACCAGTTAAAAGTTGGAAATTTGGTTAAAATTTCAAGAATTTTCCGTTGTCTACAACTGAAATCTGAAAGGTATGAAAAACATAAGACGTAATTAATTATATCGTAACAACACAATTTTCGTGATATTTAACACAAAATCATATCAGTCATCTGTTTAGATGGAAGTAAATATTAATGTTTTAGTTTGTATTTAATATCTATTTTGTATTTTCTAGTTGATGTGGTACATGCTGTAATCTGTAATGTCATAATAGCTTTATTATAGTTGTGCAATTGATAATCCTTTCTTATCATCACTTATCATCATTTGTCCGGGGTCTAGTTTCTAGTTTCTACGTTGTAGTTCATGGTTTGCTAAAATTTCTGCATCCACGTCTATCAACTATAAATAGTATAAGAGTTTAGAGTTTGTAGTACACGGAGCACAATGTACAATGTTCCAGGTATGAGGTGGACTTTGTATCCATTTTGTATATAATAGTAAGTATGCTTACTACTTCGATTTTAGAGTTTTTACTGATTGCTTGCCTTCCCACAGATTAAACTGGAATTATAACTGGTAACTCGAAACTCGAAACTGATATCAGATAGTATCTGGTAGATATACATTTGAATCACGTATTTGAACCTCTCCAGTCCAGTCTCCAAGGTCGTACGGAGCTCATGTTATGTATCACCACTGCACAATTTCTCCTAGGTGAACAGTGCAAGACATACGTATGATCTTGATCTTGATCATTTTCTCCAGCATTTTTTCAGTTGAGCTTGTTCGTGTACTCTAAACTCTACACTCTACACTTTACAATCTGCTCTCTATGTTATGGCAGACTAGTTTTACCTGGTTTCCTTGCTGCACATGAAATCCAAAGTATCCAAAGTACGTCATCTATCATTTATCATTCATGCTCTTTAACTGCCCGCCCTTTCTTCGTGTTTCATACATCACGGTTTAAAGGTCGATCAGAAATATGTACACTGTACACTGTACACTCCACACAGTTTGTCTGATATCTCTGTAAATTGTAAATCTTTTTTTATTTAATTAAAATAATAGTAGAGGAAGAAAATTCACTCATTTTGCTAAAGTCTCAAGTGGATTCTCGACAGTATCAGACTGTTTTAGCTGGAAGTTTGAAGTTTGCACAAAAGTCAGAAGTCAACCGCTTGCTAATGGAATGAACTTCCGTTCGGTCTCATTTTGTTCCACGTGCCGTGAAAACGCGTGGAGCTGGAAGCTGTATATTTGAGACTGGAGACTGGAGACGGGAAATTCATACCGTCTGTGATATTTATACTGCACATTAGACATTATACGCAGATACTTTGTACTTACATTTTCCACTTTACACCGTGTTTCTATATATAGGATGAAAAGTTGAAGGTGAAATGGAATAGATGTAATGGAACTGGAACATAAAACATTTTCCGGGAACAGGAAACGGAACTGGGAGAATTTCAAATTTCAAATATCGTCGTCTCTTTATTCTTTGCTCTCTTGAATAAAACATGTTCCTTTGTGCCCTTTGTGACTTCTGATATCCTTATACAATATACAATATAGAATGAACAATTCATCTGTAAAATGGCTATGATGAATCGTGAATCATTCTCCTGTGATGGTGACGTTGACTTTGATGCGATCTGTCTGCTCTCTATGTTCTTTGACGTTTCCAGAATCTAGATCTGGATCTGGTTGGTCTAGAGAGCCTAGAGCCTAGAGTCTAGAGTCTTGAGTCTAGAGTTTATTTCAGTGGTGCAAAAAACACACATGCATTTTGACTTGAAGTGCCGTAAACTGTAAACCGTAAATTCGCAAAAAGTGCACAAGGTTAAATTTTTGACTCATCACTATTTATTTACAAAGCCATCACATAGTTTTTTACTTTTAGTGTCGTTTTAATTTTTAATTTTACGCCAGCTGCTGATTGTAAAAGCTAATTACTATAAAAAACTTGCGTATTAATCAAGCATTCACGGTATTTCACCTTCGCTCCAAATTTCCTGTCCTTCTTCATTCTCCATTCTTCATTCTTCATGAACAAAAAGGATGAATGTTTCATCTTAAAAATTACCGAGAATTTCCGGGTTGAGCATCCGGTACTCAGAGCAGAATTCTAAGTGCATTTTTTATTCATCAAGCTACTGTACAGATGACAGAGTTTTTGGTACACATTTGATATGAGCATCGATAATTATTCCACTAAAACACGTATAAAAGCACATGGCTGGAACTGCTCAAAAATAATGCAGAGGAAAATGGAAAATCATTAACAGTGCAAATGAAAAATATAGAAGGAAAACAAGGAAAAGAAGGGGAAAGTTTATCTATTTTATAATGCAGCTGTCTGTCTTAAGTGTTAGAAAATTCAGTGATGCAAAGAAAAGTTCAACAATCTGTATAATGATATTCTTTTGCACATTTGTTCCTCATAATATATTGTACATTGTACAGAAATTTATGAGTAAGAATTATGAATTATGAATAAATTAAAGTGTCACATTTAAATACTATTGCAATATTTGTAACGATTGAACGTGAAACAAACGTCACAAAATATTAATGCCATAAATTATACTTCAAATTTTCAAAACAATGGCTTTTGTTCTTTCTCCTTTTCTAACTTCTTACGCTGACTTCTGTCTACTTGAATACGTGCAAAAAGTGAATGATAAAATATTATGTTGATCTACAGATCAATTTACATTGTTAAAATTTAGAAAGGAAGGAGCAATAACTCAAATACATTCTGGATGCTTGATTCTGACTTCGAATCAAAATCAAAATCAGCGGTGGTTTAATTATAAATAGATAGATACGAAATACGAACGCCTCTCTACTTAAAACTAGAACCTAGAACGTCGAACAAAATATCATCTCAATATAGTATACTCAATGTAATGATAAACTTGTAGAAAAACAAAAAATGTTGCTATAAATTCTTGTTGTTTTAGCTGTGTGTGGGATTTTGGATTCTAGATTCTCGATTCTAGAACCTTGCTCAAAATTCACTATTACTTTTTTTTGTTCAATTTTCGGTTTTATTGCGTTTTGCTATTTGTGATGATTATCACAGTCACGCTGATGACGCTGATGATGATGGCAATGATGTAAAAATGTAATAAAATAGTCAATCTGAAATTTGAAGGTCGCTTTCTTTTTTCATTTTGATTTCCTTCGTTTGGCCCAGTGGGACTACGAACTACAAACTACGAACTACGACAACAGTCGGATCAAGGAATGGAGAATGGAGAGTGGAGCCGCAGGAGATATTTCCAATGCTCTATAATCACCACTCACTACTCTAGTTACTATTCACTGCTTAAGACTTGTTTCTTGTGCCTTCTGATTGTGGTACTGCTCTAGACTCCGGACTCCGGACAAGTAAAAGTTGATTTTTCCTACTGCCTACATGAAAAGTTTGCAAAGAAAAGCAAAGTAGGTTGCAGACTTTATCAACTATCAACATGTCTTAGATTTGCGTACTTTATACTACTTTTATAGATACATCCGAATTCCAACTTCTCGCCTGTTTATATAAGATAAAAGACACAGGTTTTATAGAGTACAGAGAATCGAGGATCTACATTACAGTATATACAGTGTAAAAAAATGAAAGGGGAAAACGGTAAAAAAAAATCACACTTTGTGCCTTGTGCCTTGTGCCTCACGTTTATCATAAAATATACTACTCCAAATGCCAAATGCTAATTGCTGATATGCATATTGAATATTATGCATTCACTATTTATCAATGTAAAAATTAAGCGTTTTTGAATTAAACCACTAGAAACTAGAAATTAGGAATCAGCTCAAAGCTCAAAGCTCAAGATATAAACTATAAATTATTTTACTTCTCATTTCATTGCCATCGCATCGAGTTTACTTTGCTGAGACTTTTGCCAAAATGCGCATAAAGCGCATTTTGGCATTTGAGATTTGAAATTCACAAGTCTGTAATGTTATTTTTCAACAGGGAAATTTCCAAGTTTCCAATTACAGTTGAGAGTTGCAAGTTACAAGCAAAACATTTAGAATATTATAAATTAAGATGTAAAAGACTGACAATAAAAAATGAGGGGGAAAACTATATCGTGTCGTATCCATCTATCTTTTTGCAATCTATGATATATCACATAGCCAATCCGTGTCTGCTTTCTGGATGTAGGTGAGAGATGGATGAGAAATCGATTTCGATTTAATATTATCGCATGTGTGCTGTGTGCTGTGCTATACGGATCAAAAATCGGCATGGAATCGATTAAATACTCGTGGATTCTCCGCAGGTTGTAAATTGCAGATATCTACATAAACTGGACTATGATTATAAATTCTAGATTCTAGATTCCAGAGAAAGATGATTATTTTGGTGATTAAAAGTATCAACGCTACATGCTGTAAAGGCTAAAATGTAGACTAGACTGTAGACCAGTATGTTAAACAGTGCAGTGTGTCAACTTGACAATTGACAGCGTCAAATGTAAAAGGTGAACGGTGAACAGTGAACATTTAACCACGGTTTAAAGACAAAGCATTTTATGTTCTATTATTTTTATATAGAAGACTCGGAATGGTGCATAGCGTAATTTTTTTCTACCCGTAATTTACTTACGATGAGAAAGTTGATGCAAACGTCTATAATCTGTAGTCAGTAGTCTAAACGTGGGGTTTATGGGTTATAGACGAAATTCGAAACGAAATCGATAGGAGAAATGATAAAAAACTAAAAGACTTGATATCATCACAGGGTTAGAAGTTAGAAGTTAAAACAGAATCCACCACACACATTTATGCACCATGCAGAATGCAATAAGTATGGACTGTGAACTATGTATCGTGACTTATGACCGAATATGAGAGCCAAGCAAAAGACAAAAGATCAGCCATTGGTTTTTGGTTTTGGTTTATGGTTATGCTAGTGAATTTTGAATTTGGAATGCCATCATCATCATCCGATTTTCTGGGCCAAGAATCAAGAATCCAAAATCATGAATTATTGGCTAAAACCTAAAATGGTTTTGATAGCCAATGCTTAATCGCTGATAGTAGAAAGTCGTAGTCGTAATCGTATTCATATTTCAAAGTAGTTCAAAAAAACTCCATCGCGTACAAGACAATGCACAATACAGAAGCACAAATCATGCATAATGCATGCGATGAAAGTTCTAAAGGTTAACTGTTAGATATTGGATAGACTGGCCAAAAATACGCCGTCTTTCTCCTAGGCGTTCTCAATGTAAAAATAATAGCATTGGGACTGTACTGATCATTGATCGGACGCGGAGAATAAAATGAGATTTTGGAATTAATAATTCTATTAACTAAATTAAGTTGTAGTTTTAAGGTTTAAAATTCAATTAAAACGTTGAAAAGAAAGCTCATTTTCCATCCTAAAATGGTTTACAAAAATATTCATCTGTAGAACGTACAAGAACTTCTACTTTAGCTTGCTGTTTGCTCTTTCTTTTTTGGTGTTGGATGCACAATGAAGAGTACATTAAGAATGGCTCCTGATTCTTGGTTTCCGAACTAGGTTAATATTTTTCTCCGCTCCTTTGTGAGAATAGAGAAGCCATAAAATGAAAAACAAAAATGACGGAACATGTAGCATGTAGAATGTACATAATCACTAGTATTGAGTATAGCAAATAGCAGATATTTCCAACTTCCAAATGGCCGACGTTCAAATAATACGTAGTTCAGATCCGCATAATATATTTCATGTCAATAGTTTATTTGTCTTTGTCTTTGTCTCGTTGCGCTGTGTTTTGTATTTCATGCTTCATCCTTGATGCATGTAAATTATAAATACACACATATGTACCAGTGATTATTCAATATTATTAGCTCAGTTATATGAAAGAAAGAAGAGTCATCTGAAATCTGAACATTTTAATTATGAATCTACAACCTACACTATGTTCTACAGTATGGAAAATAGGAAAATAGGAACGGAAATGGCAATGGAGAAAGGCGTACAGTTGTTATTGACATGTCGATGGTTTCGGATTTCGGATGGTTTAAATCTAATGACTAATGATGTACGTTAAAAGTACCAAATACAAAGAACAAAGTAAAAACAATGAGTCTTCCGGCTTTTGTCTCTATGTATTTTCCATCCAGAATTCAGAATTAAAAAGAAGAGAGTCTGATGTTCCAGCCGAAATTTCTACTGCTTCTTATACATACATGTACTTACAACCTACATATTACATTGGCAAATCTAATACCAGAACTAGCACCAGAACTAGAAGTACAACGGCTCCTGCATCTGTATTTTATCTGTGGTATCTGGCCGAGATTTGTAAGCTTACCGTACAACTCCATGCTGTGTCATGTACAAGATGCATTTACTTTGCTGGAATCTAGAATCTAGAATCCGGAATCGGGAAATGTATTGCCATGATCCCTGGATTCTGGATTCTGGCTTGGGACTTGTGAATTTCAGTCTTTGTTCTTTGTGGTATAGGGATTCTGTTTTCTTGTTAGACAACCCAGTTAATTCACATGGGAGACGGGAGTCATCTATTTGTGTTCATGTGTTCATGTTGCGTTGTTTGTTTTGTGTTGTGTACTATTTTTTCACTAAACATGGTTCTTGGCTTGTATCTTTTACCTTGAATGAGATGACAATTCTGACAATGAGATACTAGATACTAGTTACTATATACACAGTGTAATTTCATGTACAAAAGTTGCGGCATTGAGCATTGAGTATTGATGTCGTCGTCTTTTTTACACACACAATGTACCGTTTACCATTTACCATGTAAAATGGAAAAGAATGTCCAATATCCAATATCCGATTCAGTTTACAACTTGCAATGTACTTGAGCTTTTAAATCAGAAGCTAGAATCCAAAATCCAGAATCAATTTGGATACACATGTACAATGTACAATGTACAAGAATGTGTACAGTGCAAACAGCAAACAGTAAACAGTGAATATATATAGGTGCATATGGCTTTGATTTTTTTAGCTAACAAGGTTACTGAAATATAGATGTAGCCTCCTCTCAACTCTCTATTCTCATAACCCGTATTACTTAACAGTTAACAGCAATGTGTATTTGTCCATGTATATTTCATAATACACATGTACTCAATACTCGATACTGGGTACTGGTACTGACTTGTGACGTGTGCTGGTAGCTTGTGTCTTGTACATTGTTCGTAGTATTTCGAGGGCACAACGTTACAAGTAAGAACATTGTAAAGAGTAGAGAAGGATGGGGAAATATTCGGAAATATTTACGTGTTCTTTCGGTTTCACCGAAAGACGCGCATGACCCAATCTTCGTCAAAACCGAAAGAGAGAGAAAGAGAAAAAAACTACTTTACTCGACGTACTACTACGTTACGTTACTACTAGCTACCCGCATGGATGTATGTATGTATGTATGAATACATGTATCTAATATCTAATATCTAGTATCAATTCTGTACACTCTGTGTGTGCATGTAATTATTAGTCTCTTGTTCGCATTTATATAGATACCCACGATCTACATTCATTTGGATTCTTCTTGCTCTTGTTCTTCTTGGTATTCGCTATTCACTATTCGCTATTCGTATTCGCTATTCCTGTTTTGTGTTTCGTATTTCGTATTCTCAATTCTTCTTCCTCCTCCTTCTTCTTCTTCTGCTTCTGGTGACTTGAAACTTGAAATATATTCGGATTAGCAGAAACTAGAATCAAGAAACTAAAAACTAGTATCAGTAGTAGCAGTAGTAAAAGGGAAAAGGGAAAGGAGGAGAAGACGAGTGAACTGTAAAACGGTGACGGTGACTCATACTTATTTCCCAACATCCAACAAACATTTTCCGCTTTAGATATTCTTATTCCCGTTTTAATAATAGTAAACTGTTGTACATTTGCCATTTACTCGGTGACTCTGAGTAATAGTATAGGAAATAGTGAACAGTGTACAGTATACAGTGTAAAATATAAATACTTTAAGGTTACACTTGTATTTATATACTTGTCTAGAAAAAGTACAAGTATTTCTATTTCAGAGGCAAAATAAAAACCTAGCGAAAGACGAATAGTGTATAATGTAATGTAATTCGTGTGGTGTAGCTATAATATTATTATATCCTGTATTTATACATTTACACTAGTATTCTAGTATTCTACTGCTCTAGTGTCTAGTCAAAATTATCCAAATATTATAGATACATTGTACAGTGTGTATAGTATATAGGCATAGTGTATAGTTTGCATTTACCAGTATAATCAGTGTTAAATATGCATAAACTCAGATGCATACATGAAATGCTAGACAATTTCTCTAAGTTTACACAAAGTGCACAAAAATTTGTCTATATTTAAATAAATGGATTCAAACATTTAGTGATATTATTTACTCTGTGCAATATTTTTCCGTCGATATTTTCTCTGTTTTGTATTTTCTCTATTTTTCTTTTATTTGCTCTGACTGCAGATAATTTTTCTTCAATGTGATTTTTGGACAAGGAAACATCAACTCAAATATCCAAATTTTGTGAAATAACAAGTCCGTGAAAATCGAAAATCAAAAATCAAAAGTATCAAGTGTATGGACATTTACACTTTGCACACATTCGCAAGTTCCGCTAAGAATTGAGAATAGAAAGTCGAAAATCAAACTAAAAAGAGAATTTCCTAAAGCAAAAGAAAAAGTAGTGAATTAATATCACTGTGCTCTGGATTTTGGGTGTAAATAATAAATAATAACTATAATTAGTCAGTTGGTGCTACGGGTTGTTTCGTATTTCGTATTTCGGGTGCACTGTGTAGCGTGTACCGTATTTTGTTGATTAATTACATCTGTTGATTCAGAATATTATAATATAATATAATTACTATAAAAAACGTATACATTATATATACTCAGACACGGAAATTGGGAATCTAGCGTTGATCGGTTAGGTTGGTTTGTTAAAAATATTCATTTTAACAGTACAATATAATTATGTATGTTGTGATACCAAATACAAACTAAACAAGTATCAGTAATAACAATTTTGTGGTACTAATTTAGTGTTATTCAGGTCGGTGAAAAAATGTGTGTGCATAAAAATACTATGTGTAATGTGTATTAAATGTGCAAAGTTTTTAGAGTACATACATGTATGTACTTTGTCGTGTTTCTCTGTCCTCCATAGCTATTTTTAATTCAAAACTCAAAACATTCCATAAGCATGTTCAATAAAATAACTTGGAATTGAGTATTTATTCTTGAGTAATTGTAAATTTTAAATGCTTAAACTTTGAACTGAAAATCGGTTTCTTCCTGCTTTTACCTATTTTTCAAAAGGGATCAATGAGCAGTTTTAAACTTACATCTGATTTGATAAAGTATAAAGTGCATGTCTACAAATTACAGGCTGTGGACACTATTAAAATAAAAATGACACACTGCTGAGGAAATTAAACGCAAAATTTGGGCAAAATGATATTTCACTATTTTTTAGGAAGCGAAGCTGACTATTGCATTCGTGCTGTCCGTCTGTCTGTGTACAGATTGAGTACGCTTTGCGTC
>JAQGBH010005949.1:0-13349 GCA_034698265.1 Sminthurinus aureus | reverse complement strand
GGTATTTTGGGGTCATTCGAGGTCAGAACACTTCAAAATTCAAAATTTATGACCAGTAGTAGATAATAAATGACTAGACAATGGAGATAAAAGTGTGTGGGCGTGTTGATTTAATTTATTTTCAGTTACACTCTAATTTTATAAAGAAAAAGGGAATCAATGAAATGCAAATTGCAAATTAAAATCCGTTGAGATGCAAATTTTATTTCAATTGGATCTGATTATTTGAAATACTCGAATTTAGCCACAAGTGAAAGTGTTGGATGGATTTGGAGGGCAGATGACGTGATGTTGAGCCTGTACATTGATCCAATTATTTTTGGTACTCACAAAGAAATCCCATTGACTCTCATTTCGGCCATGTTTCATACTCCAAAAAATGTAGCCAGCGGAATTAGCGCTATTTCCATAAACCCCAAGCTGTTGCGTCCCAAATGTTTGCTCATTGGTACATGTGGGCGTGTGTGAAGTAGCCAAACTCCATTCACCCACCACAGTTGGAACAATTTTATTAACGGCTGTTAAATTCTGTTGTTTAGCACAGGGATAGGCCGCATGTTGATCACATGTGCATGAAGTATAGGGCGCGTATGCCTGATAAAGATGCGTGTCCAATAGGGCGCCCGTGTAGGAAGCATTTGCCAGGTAGTACCAATTGGAATATCCGATAAATGCATCATGAAATGCCACCGTCACAGTTGGATTGACCTGTCGAACAGCTAAATAAGTTTGATTGTACCAACGTTTCAGAGTATTCAGGCGATAATTGTAGTCAGTGGAGGTTCCGTTTCCAAAAACGTTGGGTTCATTTAAAAGCTCGATGATGGTCGCCACTCCTTGCCATTGCGGATCACTTATAATCTTGGCCAATTTCACCATCACTTCAGTAGCCAACGTCATATTAGCGGGACTGTAGAAAAAGGTGTCAGCATTTGCTCGACCCGTATCTTGACTTGTACTTTGACCCCCAGGAGCTCCATGTAGATCAATCATGACGTGCATGTTATATTGTTTTGCCCATGTCAAAGCTTGGATGATGTAGTCTAAACTTCCATTAACCCAGGGTTCTCCCCCTGGAATTGTGAAAGCCCAATAGCCAATGGGCAGGCGTAAATGATTTATCCCAGCATCCGATAAATTTTTGATGTCCGTTTCCGTAACCCACGAATCTCTATGAAGTTTTAATCGAGCTGCTGCTTCAACTGGACCCAAAGCGTGGCAAAATGTCCATTCGTCAATGACAGTTTGACTGTTGTCATAGCCCGAGAATGGAATTGGGGCCATCCATTTTTCTAGAACAAGCCATGAACCAAGATTCACGCCTTTTATGGGGCCGTAGGGATAGGCTGTCCGCACTCCCAACGTCACGATCACAGTCGACGTCAAAATAATTGTGAAACAAAGCAGGATTTTTTCCATTATGAAGTTCCTGTGCTGGATAAATTACAATTCCATTATGCCGTTTTGGTTTGAGAAAATTCCCCTTTTATGCCAAACGTAGGCGTCTTTGGCATTTCTGGAGTGGGAAGAATCCAGCAATAAATCAACTGTCTGTTTCACCTAACAGTTGTAATGGTTAAAGCCACTTGTGAAATGTAAACTGACAAGGCTTAAAATCTATCTCAGGACCACAACAGTTGCAAAGTAAATGTAAAACTCTGCATTGGGAACACCCGATGATCTGTGGTTAAATGAACGGCTGGCTGTAAAAAAAACGGCTCAACGTAGAATTAAAACTGTCAAAAACAGGCATTTTAATGGAAACTGGATGACTGATAACCGAGGGTCTATCGATAACAATGTCACGACTTGACTGCGTGTCCTGAAAAATGAAAATGGAAAACTGCAGATCATTTCACACTCCTCATTCATTTTAATAAAAATAATTTTGAAAACTAATAATACCGTCAAGTGCCCTAATACTGCACACCGAATTTCTTGGAAACTGCAGTAGTTTTAGGGCTGAAATTTGTTGCTTGATCAGCAATTGACAATATCTGATCAGACAAAAAATTTCAGCTCTTTAACTATTATAGTTTCTGAGAAATTAGGTGTGCAGTATTAGGGCACTTGACGGTAAGTAATACTCATTATCATTACTAATTACTAATTACTAACCACTAATATAAAATACCAGCCAAATTTGGTCGAAAATCGGACCCATCCGATCTTGATGAAACCTATACTATTCGAAAGAGCACATCAGAATTAGTCGAAAAATGCAAATTGGTCAACGGATCCGGGCATTGTGCGTCTCAGGAGACGAAAAACCCCGGAGCCAAAAAAAAATATTTTTTTCAAACGGCGCACAGTGGGCTGGCTAGGTGAAAACAAACGCCTTTGCAGATAAAAACCAAATTAGAATAAAACCTATTGTAAATAGATTTAAAACCTATTTACAATAGGTTTTAAATTTGATTTAAAACATATTGTATTTGCGAGAAGAAATAACCGCATAACGCTAAAAACAGGGCTAGTCAGCTGATTTTAGCTTTTAACAACAGTTTGCACTCACAACAAATTAAGCCAGCAGTTTAAAGGAAATGCGGTTTTGATCTAGACTCTGATTTGTCCGACATTGAAAAATCAAAACCTAATTCATTGGTATCAATAACGTTTTGCAATTGCCATTTGGCGGAATGATTGTTTGGATTTGGTCACAGATATTCTGGGCATAGTCTTTGTTATAGGCTTTGTTGCACGTAACCCACCAGCTGGTGGACTTGAAACAAAACCAAATGTTGTGGCTAATATAATTTGGTCTAAGACAAACAGCTAATATTTGGGTTAAGACATATAGCCATTACTCTGGCTAAGAAAAATGGCTATTACTCTGGCTAAGAGAAATGGCTATTACTCTGGCTAAGAGAAATGGCTATTATTCGAATAATACTGTTTTATCTTAGAATGGGGTAGCGTCGTTTTGTCTTAGAAACAGCGTTACCCCATGACGCCACCACACACGGGTTTTATTAGAGGTTAGATTTTATTAAATTCATTGTTATCATATTTTTGCTGCGATAAAAACTTGCAGTCAATTCCATGTAACTTTTTGATTTGTATGAGCTACAGGCCAAATTAATAATTACTATAACCATTAATAATTAATAAAGTAATTATTACAGAAAGTCATCATCGGATTCAGAATCACTTGAATCAAGCACATCAAATCTCCGAATGTTAAATGATCTTGGATTTTCACGGAGGTGCTGAGGTAAGATTTTCAACAATAAGCAATTTTCCATTTGGTTTTTCTCATCGAAAACTAGATGCCGTTTTTTGCAAAAGTTGAAATCAATCTCAAGACGACTTAAATCTGCAGCCAGAAACGGAATTAAAACAAGAAGAATTATTAGTTTATGCTTACAATATCAATTATCAATCAATACCACAGAAAAACAAACAGTACATTATGTTCTATGTTTTATGCATTACATATTATATATAGCTTATAAATATAATAAATTGTAAACGTGAAATTATGAAGCTCAAGGCATAAAATATGTATTTAATAGTTCAAAGCCAATGACAAAAAATTACCTTTCATGTCGAAAATAGATGGATTTTGTGGTTCTCCTTCTCTCGCCTCCTCCACAGAAATACCAGTCTCCAATTTTGATTGAATTCTTTCAATAGATACTTGTGAATAGCCAGTAAATGCGGAATCCAGAGCCAGTAAATTATCATTTCCATGGAAATTAGTCATATTCACTAGAACTTTGAGAGATTTGAGTCCTTTAAATCCAGTCCATAGAATCCGAACCACAAATGGGAATTTTGCCTCTATGAATGTTTCCTTGCTGAGAGTTTTCTTTCTTCTCTTGTGCATTTCTCACTGCATCAAAATATCTACTCACGTTTTTCTTCAAATTATTTTACATTTAATGAATTATGAATTACGACCATTAAAGGAAAAATGTTGGCTAAATGTTTATGTCATTAATTTTAATATGGGATAATAATATTATTATGCAACATTAAGATGCATTTCCTCTTTCCCTTGGCAAATATCAAAAAGGCTAACAAAATACATGACGAGACGCATGATGCATGACATTTTTACTTTTTTTTTTTATTTAGACAAGAAATAATCTTTTTATCATTTATTATAGCATTTTATTTCATTCAGTATGCAATTTTGCTGTTAGTTATAGGCCAGATGGCCAATTAAAAATTGTTTTAAATGAAAATGATAATTTGGCAACGTATGTA
Organism: Sminthurinus aureus; assembly: GCA_034698265.1. NCBI lineage: Eukaryota > Metazoa > Arthropoda > Collembola > Symphypleona > Katiannidae > Sminthurinus > Sminthurinus aureus. The sequence continues at coordinate 9,137 of JAQGBH010005949.1, read as the reverse complement.
TGTAGATTAATGTTACATTGCGTATTTATTTCTGCACATTGTGCTTACAATCAGAAAATTTTTTGTAATTGTTTTGATTTTTGATTCTATTTCTTCTTGCGGATTTTCATCTCGGTTTTCTTAAGTGGTGTTGTAGCACCTCGCCATGATTCCCAGACAAGTCCTTGTCCGGGATGAAACTGCTCTCCAGGTTGTCGATATTTACCATTCAAATTGGAGTGTGCGCAGGCCCAACCCGGCTCATTTTTGTACCACCACGCTCCAAGTCTCTCGGTGGCACAGTTGATGGGGCCACCGTCATTGTCCCTGTCCATCGTACTGAACCGCACTCCATTTATATTGTGTGAGCCAGACATCGAGTCTCCTGCGGTTGAATTTCTAGAAAATCCACTAATGTTCAACCGGAAGAAATCGGAGGAATCGGAAATGGAGAAGGTTGAATATTCTGCATAAGCTTTTTCCCCTTGAAAATCCTCCAGTTGGATTCTCAACTCTTGATCCCTATTCCTTGTGAGAGCTCGAATATTCTCCAGTCCCAACCAAAAGCTTCCATTGTCATCCAGATCGAGGGAGCCGAATCCACGAACATAGTCGTCCCATCCCTTGTAAAATTTGTCAGCTTCAAGTGGTCCACCCGATCGCCTTTGTATTATCGTCCATCCACCAGATCCGGTTTCAAAATCGCACACAACTTGGACGCTTTCGGTTTTGTTCCTTCCGTTCGTTTCGCCGTATGGATAAATGAGCTGTTTTGTAGCGAGAGGAGCTGGTAAAATTTTCATAGCCTCGCTGCAACTCGTGATGGATCGCGGGTCTAGAAATGTAGACAAATATTTAAAAGTCAAATTGACAGCACGGTAATTAAAATGGACTTGTTTTAAAAATGCAAATGAAATTTTACCAATGTTTTTGTAAAGTTTTATTTCCTCCAGTTGCTCCTGCAGGGACATGAATTGATTATCCCACTTTTGTTCGGATGATTCGAACCGCCGGTTCAGCTCCGCAGTGATTATTTCCGGTATTTCAACTTGATCTTTTTTTATCTCTTCTCCAGGAGGTGGGCCGCCCAAAGGCTCGGGAATCCTAGCTCCACTTCCTTTTCCAGTTCCAATTCCAGTTCCAGCGCTCTCACCATTTCTAATTTTTAATTCATCCACCTCTCTTGTCAATACTTCAAACCGCCTACTTAATTCTTGGTTCAATTTTTCTAGCTCTTCAATTCTAACTTGTTGACCCACACACACCGAGGAATTGGAATCAGAATCACTCGTTCTGTCTCTGTTTTGATTGAGACCTGATGCGTTGAGGTTGACTTTGACATTGACGTTCGTCGCCAAAGCAACGGACCACAATGAAAAAATCACACACAAGCTTGTTTCAACTTTGACCATTTTTAGCTCTATTTTAAACTTCCAACTTGCAACTTTTTCCCCCCGAGCCAAATTTAAATTGAAAATGCAGAGTGAATAATAAAATGTTTGGTTTTATGTAGCCTTCAGATTTTTACCAAGTTTTAGCAAGTGTTTTTCTGGTACTTTTGAAGAATGAGAATTTACAAAAGGAACTTGAAGGTTAATTTGACTCTGTGAGCTTTGAGCTTTGAGCTTTTGCCTTGTTTTGTCTCTTTTTTATATGGAATGAAAAATGAAGGATGTACTTGAAAAAGTGCTACATCTTTAGTGACTCACTCTAGTTGCATCCGTTCAGTACTCAGCATATCAGTAGAAATTGTGAGTAAACTTGAATGGACATTTAAAACATGTTGAAACATCCAAAGGAGATTTAAATGGAAGGATGCGCGCATCCTGTGGATTGCAGATTGACTCACAAGCTCACAATTCAAGGCAAAATGTTTGATACCCAAAAAGTGTGGTGATTAATGAAAATGAATCAAAAATGTAGTCAAATAACATTTATTTTTATAACAATTATTGTATTTTTTATTCCAAACGCTCGAAGCTCCAGGCTGTGCTCATGAAATTATTTAAAGTTTTTTCAAATTCTGTTCCAGTGACTGAGCATTTATAAAATGGAAAATAAAATTTGTGGTTCAAAGTCACATGTGTATTTCGAGCCAAAAATAGAATCGTGCAACAAATCATGTACTTGATGACTGATGACTCATTCTGACTGAATTTAATTTCCTTTTGCCTTGCCCGGCTACAAATCTCTAAAATATTCTGATTGGAATAGTGTTTGCATATTTTTGTGCTGATGGTTACAAATCCAGGAAAAATACATGAAAAAACCTCTAGAGTCTAGAATCTAGACTGTAACAAAATGATAGCATAAAGAAGCATGAACAACTTGGTCATTGACCATGATCAAATCACACTGAATGTAGAAAGGTTGGAGGGAACGGAACTGGGGCCTATTTCACCACTTCGCAACTTTGCACTCCGCACTTTGCATTTGCATTTACCTAATGTTAAATCGTCATGGAAATTATTTCACTTTTCAAAATTTTTCAATGACATGAAAATGCGGAGTGCAGAGTTGCATGATGGTGAAATAGGTTCTGAACACAGCCATTATTGAAAGGACTTGGATTGTTAAAATATAACGATACCCCTTTTCAACCAGCTTGAAACCCATTGAATGAACAAATTGATAAAACTGCATGACTAAATTGACTACTGTTCTTTTTAATTGGCTCTTTTGTTTGTGGTTTCAAAATGCATTCAAAATTGCTCATTTGTTTCTTGGTCTTTTCGTGTGTTGGCTCACGAACAGCGAACGCTCAAAATCTAACACCGACTGAATCTGAATCTGAATCTAATTCTACATCCAGGAGAGGTTCTCAAAATGTGACATTAAATTTTAATGGAATTTTAGACCAACTAAGGAATTTAGTGCAAGAAATTACGTCTCATCCGAGTGCAAATATTTCTGATGCAAATATTATTCCACCCGAGACGTTTTTGTCTACGGTGAGATCCACAGACATTTTTACATCGGGGATTCTATTGAATATTGAGCATTGAGCATTTTCTTGATTAAAATTTAAGTAAAAATTGCATTTCTTGTAGCCGGAAATAATTCGTCTCCATGGTTACCAAGTTGAAGAGCACAAAGTGGCGACAAAAGACGGCTATATCCTTTCAATTTTCCGGATTATTCACAACAAAACGGATCAAATTGACAAGGATAAAAATGATGCCGAGTTAAAGGGCGCGAGAAAACGGGAGCCGGTTTTGATTCAGCATGGATTTACTGGCAGTTCGGATGATTTTCTTCAACTCGATCCCGCGGATATTTTACGTACGCCCCAAAGCTCAAAACTCAAAGCTCAAAAATTCATTCCAGTTGTTGACCTGTTATTTATGTTTTTTAAGCGGAAGGACAATTTTATTACATTTTTTACAGTGTATTTGCTTGTGAATTCCGGACACAATGTTTGGTAAGCTATTTTGGTTACCATGGCAACTTGAATTAAAGCTTAAAAGTTGGATGTTATTCACTGTGTTTTTTTGTTCCAGGTTGGGAAATTTTAGAGGCAGTACCTATGGAAAAGAGCATGTGAACAACATTTCAGCAAACGATCCTGAATTCTACAATTTTTCGTAACAAATATTTAAAAAATTCTTTTCCCTCATTTTTGGCGGCATTATTTCAAAATTTCAAATTCTCGTAAAGTTGGTTTAAAGTTGTAAAATGGTCATTTGCCTCGTTTTCAGGAAGGATGACGCAGCTGGGGACGTATCTGAAATAATCAGATTCATTTTGAAGGCAGAAACTGCGTCTCAGCTCAGTTATGTTTGTCATTCCACCGGTTGCAGTTTGATTTCAATGGCTGTGAGTGACCACCCGGAATTAAACCAGCTGATCAAAAAGGGCTCATTCATGTCTCCGGGGCCGTATTTTAGTCACACAACAAGTCCTCCACTTGTTGCATTATTGGATTTGTCCGAGGTCTTTCTTTTGGTAAATAACTCCATTTGTTTTCGCTGTGACCTTTGACCTTTGACCTTTGACCTGACCTTTTGACCTAAAATGTACGTGCCCGTCTAAATCAAAACCCAACTAATTTAAACGCCCTTGAATTAATAATAATAATTTCAGGATCAGTCACAGCGCAATGCAGGAGGTCGACTGATGTCTCTGGATCAAACTGCTGCGTTGAGAAAATATGTCCCTGGAATTTGTTTGAGACAAAATACGCCCAATTTTTGTGACAACTTCCTCGCCTTTTTCGGTGGATCGAATCCTGGACAAATTACAATTGTAAAAAAATTACCTCGAGTCTCAAATCTCAAGTCTCCAGTCTTAAAAACATTTCCTCTCCTTTGTCCCGTTATACTGGAATAATTTAGAACAATTCTTACTTTTCATTTAGCAAACGATGGCCAAAATGTTTGGCCATTTCCCAGCAGACACATCCATGAAGCTGACCATCCAGGTTCTGCAGTATATTAAATCTGGAAGGTTCCAGAAATATGATTATGGAATGGAGAGAAACCTGGAACTTTACGGCTCAGCCCAGCCACCGTTGTACAATTTGTCCCGAGTTACTTTTCCAGTTCAGGGGTTCTACGGCCTAAATGACAAGATGATGCCAGCGACAGTAAAAAAATTACCTCAAAATTCTAAAATTCTAAAAAATTCTAAAATCCAAACACAGAACACATAAAATTCTTCCTACTTCCTGTAAGTAGTTAAAAAGTAACAGGGAAAAAATGTACTTGATTCTTTTTTCCGCGATTTTTAGGACGTCTTGCGAACGTGGAGCGAATTGGGAAACGTGGTTGAAAAGATTCAAGTTGAGGATGAAAAATGGACGCATTTGGACTTTCTCTATGGAAAAGACGCGCGAAGACTTGTATTTGACAAAATTGTTCAGTTTTTATCCTCTTAAAAATCCTCATGTTCCACATTTCCTTGTTGTGTGTATTTGATCTCGTGTGTTTGAAAATAAATATCCTTGGATTGTTTTTGTGGCATACAAAATTCGTGTATTCAAACTCCACGTAGAATCTTGAATCAATTATGAACTGTAAATATAAATGACTCACAATAATATGAAACGAGGATCGTACGTAAATGAAAATTTTCACTACCAATGTAGCTTTAGAATATGCTTGTTAATTTTTCTTTATTCTGGAACTTTGAGACCAGACATCTGAATTTTACATGCAAATTCCGCTCAATTCTAAATATCTTTGTACATTTAATGTATGTCATTTCCTGCGTCTTTAACTGTGCAGAGTTGGAACAAATTCCTTGCGAAAGCTACCGCTGGATGGATAAAAAACAAGCTCTTTCCTGTTACTTTTTCAAGAAAAAAACTGAACAGCCCAAGGCCCATCCCGATCACAAGAGACCACATGGCGCCCTTGCAGAGTGAGTCGTCAGTTGCTACGGCCACCATTTTTTGGTCACTGGATTCCAACTGTCGTTTTAGCATCGCGCCAAGTCCAAATTTTTCGTCTCTCATTTTGTCCGACGAAATTTGAAACTCCCGCCAAAAATCAACTATTCCAGTATTGGACAATAAAGTAAATGACTGAATTGGACCGTCCACATTTGGCATTTCAAATCCCCACACGAACAGCAGCTCAAAAAAAGTTTCTTTAATCACAAAAAATTGTCGGTGGAACACTTTTGGTAGAATTTCAAAAGTAAAACTACGTTTCCCAATCATTCCAAGTTTATCACTTTGGTAGAATTTTTCGAGTTCCTCTTCATCAAAAATGGGACTTATTCCCGATGCATGCTTAAGGAGCAACGTATTCCTGGTGTAAAATGGGAAACGAGTGTATTCACTATTATTTGTGTTGCGACTACTGGCGTAATTTTTTTGAAACATTTCCCAACGCTGTAAAAATCCTTGCAGTGAGTGAAATATGTCCCATCTAACAGTTAAATTGTAATTTTGGTCAAGAAGGTTTTGGAACGATTTAGCAGATCCGGTGATCACTGGAGACACTCGATGACTTTCCAGTACGCAGAGATAAAGTGTGGTGATGATGAAAATGGCGATGATCCAAAATGTGTAGAAATATTTGTCAACATCCTGATTCCGGTGGCGCCCTCTGCAATCGCTGGACTCCCTGGACTCAATTTCAGAAGTTTGACAAAGGATCGGTTTTAACACAAGAAAAAGAATCGGATCATTCGATTCCCAAAATCTGGGTGAAATCCAGTATTGACTCATTTTGATCAACAAAATCAGGGTTAGCAAGGTTATTCCAAAAATAAGCCAAACAGCTGGTTCAAAAGGGATCCAAAAATCAAAGCAGAATGAAGCGCCATCTAACTCTTTGTTGGCTGTATGAATGACGTTAATGTACTCAATGCTGAGAAACACAAAAGGGCTATTTGAAAGCATACCAAAGACAACGGTACTTGCTATAATTTGGCCACTTTTAGCAAGTGACCAAACATCGTTCGCTACTTCCACAGGTGGAGACGCTAGGCTAAAATTGTGTTTTTCGGCCAGTTCAAGAGCCAATTTTGCATCGGAAAGTCCAAAAATTTGCCAGTTTTTGTAAAAGGCCTGGAGATTCATGTTTCTCAATATTTCAAAATCTGCTGGTGACCATCCGTTTGCGATCAAAATGTTTGATCCGTGAAAATTTTTCCGACTTTTTCTAAGACCTTCTTTGACCATTTGATTTGTTTCAAAATCCGAAAATCGGGACCAAGTCTTTAAGCAAAGTTGCCTAGCGTCCGCGCATCTAAGGAGAAAAGTTTGGTCAATTTTTTGGAGAGCTCGACGTTGTGAAACGGAGTTGACTGTAGAATCGCTTTTAACGGAATAGGTCCAAACTATACAATTCAGGGGAAATCCATAAAGTGGTGAATATTCCGGATCAGTGTGACTTGACTTGAACGTTCGTGAAACGACAAGAATGAAAATATCCACCAACGAATTGGCATAACTGAAGAAGGGAAGCCAATTCCTATCTTGCAAATCCCGTCTATAGAGAGGCCGATCAATTTCGATCAATTCAGTATCCACAACTTTTGGGATTTGCAGTTGAACAAAACAAATTTCCTCCTGATGTTTTATAACATAATTTGGCTTCACTCTGTCTCCAAGTGGCGCAAATTCCACCTCCACGTTGAACACTTGTGTGACAGATTGTTGTTTAGACAGTGCTTGAAGAATATCCTCCATGATTTCAAAATAGAAATTGGAATTGTTTCCAAAAAATCCCACTGCTTTTGCATCGCCCGCCATTTCATTTGTTGCTAAAACAAAAGTACAATTTTTGAAAGCTCGTAATTCTTTTGTTGCCCTCAGCACGTTGGCTTTTTTGATATTGTCAGTTTCAAAATGCTGAGGGGATTTTAAACTTGACGCAGCGAGAGCAGAAAATACATAGGAAATAGAGCCAAGAATTAAAAGGATTTTCCACAGATTTCCTTGAAATTGGAAATGAAACATGATGAAAGTCGAAGAGGAAATAACTAAAATTCCTTGTTTATTTCCCTCGGATGAACAGAACAAGTTTTATCTCTGTCAAGAGTCAAGAGTCGAGGAACTCAACTGTCCGGATTTTCACAAAAACAACCACTGAATTTTTAACTGGGTCAATGCCTGAATTCTTATATTTGAAACGGAAAGGAAAATTGATTCCAGTACTTGATGTTTGATGGGACTCAAATGGCTGGGGATTTTTACAGACAACCAGCAAACACCATTTTTCTCTGAGAAAACATTCCCGGCTTCGGTTTCAAAAACAAAAGTCCCAAAGGTGTTTCTTGTTCATTCTCCATAAACGTTTGTAATTTTTGCAACTATGAAACCTTGTTTGATTTTATACATATCACATTTAAATAAATATTTTTTTGCTATTTTTCCTTAGCCTCATTTCTTGCCGCAGTAGTAAACATTGGAAACAAATATGCCCGAAAGAAAAACATTTTCATGTTCGTTTGTATTTAAATACACGTTAATGTTTATGAGAGGAAAATATTTTCCAAATTGAGAAACAAAATGTACAAAAAATTCCCTTGGTATTTCTAGTTGATTTGGTGCTAGGGAAAAATTTTAATTTTCAAACTCGGGAAAGTTGCCAAAATTGACTCTTTTAATTTTTTAATTAACACGGGAATCGCAAGGTATTTTGCATTTTTTTAAAATGATTTTTACTTTGCTTTTTTCCCTGGAGAAATTGGAGCGAACCTGATAAATCATTTCAAGAACTGCTTTGGTTGTACAATGATTTATCCCCAGTGTATTTTTCCGACTTTGATACGCCTGTCGATACAGATTGAGAGCCTTTCCCCATTTTCCCTGGGCCTTGAAGATCTCCGCCATCCAGCACTTTGCCCTCACCGTCCCTTCGTCATCCTGCCCACAAAGCGATTTCAGTTTCGGAAGTACCTGTTGAAAGAGAGCCAGGGCCTCCTCCAGCTTGCCTTGCAGCGTCAAGATCAGAGCCATGTTACTCCGAGCCATCAGAACTGCCTTATCATTTTCCCCACGCTCTTTTTCACGAAACTCGACGACTCGGCTGAAAAGAGGGAACGAGTCTTCATATCGCCCCGCATCCAACAGTCTCAGAGCCAGTTGAAAGAGGAAATAGCCAAACTGGGGAATCATGTTCATGTAAGAAGTGACCTCGTCCCCACGTCCTGAATTTTTTGCCAGGAGGAGAAAGTTTTCAAATATTTGCTCCGCTTCACTTCCGCTAGTTTTGGTTTTGTCCAGAATGTGAATGCAACTGTTGATCAAATCCGGGAGAATTGAACTAGTTTGATGAATTAGAATCCACAGCCATTGGTATTGATATTGAGACTCCATTTCTGGTTCATCAGTTTCACTCTCAATGTTGAGGTGTACAAAATTGTCTTGAGGATTGACCTTAATCAATTTGTACTTTTCCTCCAGCAGGCGAAATCCTTTTGTAAGTTCAGCCGTTGGACAAGTTTCCCATCCCAAAAATGCTGTGTCTTTTTTCACAGGAATTTTGTGCGCATGCACAAGAGCTAAATATGCGATGATTCGGAAGCTAACGTTGGCTTTTTCCCCTTTTCCTTTTAGTTTGTACACAATATCCCACCAAGCAGCCGGCGTGTGTGGAGATGCAGATGGAGAGCCCCAACAAGAACAAGAACCAGAGTCAAAATCAAAATCACAGTCAGAACAAGAATCAGAATCTCCAGAAAGTTCAGAAACAGAATGGGAA
>JAQGBH010005948.1:0-13350 GCA_034698265.1 Sminthurinus aureus | reverse complement strand
CTAAAGTACCTCTGTACCAAATTTGGGCCAATTCTAACGGCATTCCAAAATCCCTTTATTTGCCTCCGATGTCCTTTCAAGTTGCCATTTTTAATTGATTGAGAACTGAAAACATGAAAAATTATTGTGCCATTTTCAGCCTTCCACTTTTTTTGAAGCTTTTGGTTTTTAAGCAGCTGTTTTTGGATGCCAATGGCAATGATTTGCAGATTGTTATTTTAAGTCCACTCGTTCGGAAATAAAAACACGGACCGACACACACTGCTTTGTTATTCATGATCTTGACTCACCCACCAACCGCCAGGGTAATCTATTCCACAATTTCCACCATCTAAATCATTGTCCTTGTCCTTGGTTGTAAATTTCATTCCATTGTTTGAATGGTCTTTGTTCGTCATCGAGTCTCCGGCAGTTGAATCTGGAGAAAATCCACTGATTCTCAATCGGTAGAAATCGGAGGAATTTGAAATTGAGAAACTCGAGTATTTTGCCCACTTTTTGTTCCCTTCAAAATCTTCCAGCTCGATTCGCAACTCCTGATCCCCGTTCTTCGTGAGTGCGTGAATATTTTCCAACCCCAACCAAAAATTCCCATCCAACGAACCAAACCCGGTTGAATATTCAGTCCAATTTCGATTAAATTCTTCTCGAGGTCCACTTGATCTTTTCTGAATGACGGTCCAGCCGCCTCCATCAACTTGAAAATCGCAGAGAACCTCCACTTTGGTGCTGTTTCCATGGGGATAAATCCATTGTTTTGTAGAGCGGGGAGACGGTAAAATTTCCATGGCGACGCTACAACTTGTCAGTCGAGGATCTACAACTGAGCGAATAAAGAAACATCAATCAAAATCCAAATCGCACAGTGCCGCGGATTTTACAGATGATCTGAAGACGAACACGAAGAAGCAGTTTAATCATTTAGCGTACCTGAAATTCCTCCAGCTGAATCTCCTTTTGACCCGGACAAACTTGAACTAGGAACTAGGACTTGAACTGTTTGATCATTTTCAGCTTTTTTTCCAGTTACCGGAATTATTCCAAAATCTCCTTTTTCTCCTTTTGGTCCTCTCAACGGCGGCGTGAGGAGCCAGACGCCGTGATCCAATGAAATGTTACTTTGAAGTCGTTCAAATTTTTCACTCAGTGTTTTAAACCGTTCCTCACTTTTTGTCTCTAATGTTTGAAATTGCTCTTTCAATTCCACGTGGGATTTTTCCAGTTGTCGGTTTCTCTCTTGTAGAGTTTTGAAATGCTTGGAAAGGGTTTCAAAAAATTTGGAAAAATCTGCATCTAAATCTGCATCTGCAATTTCGGACGGATCGGATTCAGATTCAGCTGAGCTGGAACAGGAAACGTCGACGACCAGAGAAAAACAGCACAACAACAAAATCACATTTAGCCGTATTTTCATTGTCACAATTTTTTCTCAAGCCAAAGTTCGAAAAATGAGTAGTTTCACTAGATCAAAATCCAGATTCAAAATGTCACTGTAGCTTTTTTAATCACACTGAACACTGCACAACGCAGCCTCTATATTTTAATTGTATTGTATTTTTAGTTTGCTCAGAAAGAGTCAATGCAGATTTTTTAAATTAGTCAAACTAATTTTCTGCCTTTCTACTTTTTTGTATAGTGACAAATGACAACTTTTTACTTGAACTTGAACAATTTAAATAATTGCGTTGATATTTAAATCACAATTTTTCCTTGTTTGCTTCAGAGAGAAACGAACGCGACTCTTTTATTCAAAGGGAAATGAATTATCAATATTTTCTGGTAAATGGCCAAACCACAAGTTCCAACGACTCAATCTCGCTCATTTTACTGAGAAATCCTTCATTCATCCAACTCCAAATCCAAAGACGATAAAAAAGAGAAGAAAATTGAACTAGAAGTTGTTGCTGGGCTAAAACATCCACGTGGAGATTCAATTCACATCCTGCAGATTAAATGTTGCGAATTGGCAATGAATTAAATTGGATTAAACTGGATTTTGAATTGAATTTACTGAGAAATTAGAAATTGACTCAGAAATGAGAAGACGAACATGAACCATGAATAAACAAGGTCAGAGGTCAAAGGTCAGCAGCATCTTCATCATTCCCATTTATGTGCACATCAAGTCTGCTTTTCCTCTCATGAGATTTATTTTCTTGGCTCAAAATGAATGACGCTGAAGGAAATTTACACGTTGACGCTGAAGGAAACTTCCGTTCGACTCGATTCTTATTTTGCTTTTCGTATCAAATGCCGTTTCTTTTTATTGTAAAAAACCCATGTGAAATTCAACCTCCCACAAACAACAAACAAAACGAACAAACGATCGGATGTTCATTCTCAATTCTCAACTCTGAATTCTCAATCCCAAGAAAACAGTTGACGTATTTTAAAAGAGATTAGAAAATTTCATCTCATTTCTTCGCTCTTTTTCCTCTCTTCAACTTCGTTTCACTCGTCATTTTATATCTTTGAATGGACTCGACTGAACTGTACTGAAGTGAGTGCAAAATGAATGGAGAATGATGAATAAAAATGCACAATTATGTCTGCGTTTGGAGTGTAATATTCAAAGATGCTCATTAAATGAAAATTTTTCAACTGAGATCGTTTAATTTGTTCAAAAATTCGGTTCAAGATCAAAATGTTGAAATGGCTTTTGAAAATTGAAAATGGTCAACACGCGCTGCAGTAAACATAATTTTGTTCATGGACTTTTAAAAAACTCATGAACAAAATTGTAAAATATTATATAATTTTCAAATTACAAAAAAAAACTGTCTTTGCACATTACAAAACTTTGAATTGAAATTGAGTGGCTTCAAAATTTGAAATAATTTAGACTTGCGATGGAAATTCACAAATGGGCTTCAATTCAATTCAATTTGCCACAATTCAAGAAATTCAACAAAGATGCAGCTCACAAACAACAAAGTAGGATAATGAAAATTACCGTGAGCGTCATTATGTATTCCGTTCCCGTTACAAGTTAGTTCTACTTTCTGCTTAAAACATTCAGTAATTAATAATTTAGCTGGGCAGTTTTTCAAAATTCAAAATATAATGGAAAATTCACGTTCAAACTCGACAGTTTTTGAATGCAAATGGACGCAATTTACTGTTTAGGCCATATTAAATTGGATAAGTAAATACACGAGCTTTCCTTTCGTTCCGCTTTTAATGACTTTGGAATTGTGAATTTTGAATTTGGACAAAATATGTTGATTGCTGTGTGCGAGAACGTCAAGTCAAAGTCAAAGGAGTGACCGAACTTTTCAAAAATTCTACAACCAAAAACTCTAGTGAAAAACTCAAGTGAAGAACTGGCAACAGGGAAACTTTTGAGATGGAACAGTTTTGTAACTCAACATCCACATCCACATTGGCGGCAACATTAAATATCAAAATGAGGAATTTTACTGGAAATCAAAACCGGCGCCGGAAATTCCTCAAAACAAGATTGGCTAAAAAAATTAGTCCAAAAAACGGCAAAAAAGCTCCAAACAAAAATTCAAATTCAAATTCAGCTACAACAATTTCAAAAGACATTCCAGATTTCATAGCAGTGGGTGGTCTAGCTGACCCAAAGGAAAATTCAAGTTCAAGTTCAGCTTCAGGACCATCACGATCTCCACCTGGATTTTTAACAACGATTCTCGGTTCAAAACAGCATGTTAAGCAAGAAAACATCCAAGATCAAAATGTTGAGCTGAATTCACCCGCCAAAACAAACACAAAAGCAAAAGACCCGAGCCAAAAAAGTGGAGCAAGAAAAACTGGAAATTTAGACGAGTTAAAAAATCGAAAACAAAATGATGATAATTTGCCTGTCTATTTTGAAGACTTGGCCATAAACGTGCGGGTTATAAAACTGCTTGGCGTGCTCAAAATCCTACCAGCCACAATTGACACGACCTCAGGAGTTGCCAGCGTCAAAAACAGGTCAAACACCAAACTTTCAAAATACACGGGCAAATTGCTCTTCGGCCTGTGGCAAATTTATGTCACTTTTCGAATTGTGAACCTAATTTGTGCATCAATTCCCATCCTTTGGCACCTTGACACATGGGCTACAAAATCTACTCTCAAGTACCTTCGGAATTTTTCAACAACTTCAATCACGGCCGTCTGCATCATGATTTACATGTGTTCTGTTCAAATGATGACGTTTCATTTACACTCATTTTTCGCCATGATAAACTCAATGGTCCCAAATCTACAAAGAAAACCACAGCCAAAACCAAAATTAGCACAAAAACCGCACAAAAACTTAGCAGAAAACCCGCACAAAAACTTAGCCAGCCTCAGCCAGAAATTTTGGTGTCGATGGACAAAAAATTCAACATCAGTTTTAAACGTTCATTTAAAATTCATTCTTGGGCGTTCCTTTCGCATCAATTTGCTCATTTTCCTGCCTTTTTTCATCTACTCGATCCTTTTTGTTTTCCTCTTATTTCTTTTTCTGGATGTCAAATCGCCACTGTTTTTGCTGAGGTTTTGCTTCAGGTGTGAACTCGAATCCGAATTTGAATTGAACTGCACTGAAAATTCCCACTACTTTTTTTTCTCCTTTTTCATCTGTCTTCTTTTGGGAATCCTGGACTTTGCCTTTTACTTTTTCATAGTTTCCACCATTTATTTGGGTGTTTACAGCATGCTCGTGGTTTTGGTGCTGATTGAACAACAAATTGACACCGCCATACGAAAATTGAACAGGTAACTGTTTTTCTTTTTTAAGTCTCAATTTCTGGATGTTCTAACGAATGTTTAAATGATGAGATTTTGTGGAATTATTCATTTTTTTAGATCTCGTTCGCTGCAGGGACTTGAAGAAGCGGGAAAAAGTTTAAAAAGGTTCAAAATTCAGGTTCTTTTCTTCAACCAAGTCATGTCGACGATCGTCTACTTGGGCAAGTTGATTGCGCTGGCTGCCTCGATAGCTGGCGGATTTCTTACAGTCAAATTCCTGATTTCGGAGCCGATCCTCGGAATTGTCTTACTTTTTATTCCACTCGAAGGCTGCGGTTGTTATTTTGTCATTTTTGACAAGGTCTATTTGATTACGGAGAAAGTCGAAGAATTGAAAAGGGTCATCAGGGAAAAAGCTCAGCGGCCAAAACAGCTCGTCAAGGTTCGCGATGAATACAAAAGAACTTGCAGGTCTGTGCAGAGTTTGCAAGTGAAAGCGGGGGATTTTTATGCGATGGAGAGGGAAAACACGCTCATTTTCATGGATTACGTCACGAAACAAGTCGCAAATCTCATCCTCATGTTTCAATGAACAATGAGCAGTCTTTACTGGGCAATGGAAAATGGAAAATGAATAATCCAAAAACGAAACTTTTTATTAAAAGTTAATTTGCAAACTAGAAATAGACGCACTAAAAAAACCGACGAGCTGAATTCATTTCTTTGAACAAAAAACAGAATTTCAAAAATTTTACGTCTTGTCATTAAAACCATAAAATGACGTCAAGTGTTGAAATTCCAAAAAAACTGGAAAACCACTTTGTAGTCTAGACCTACAAAAAGCGATTGAAGCCAAGTTCGGCAAAACGGGTTCAAAACTAAGCTTCACACAGCAGTTTTTCTTATTCTTTTACCTCATACATTATGCGCCTTTAATGTATAGGGAAAAATTGTGCAGAGCATTGGAATTAAAATTTTTAAATCATGACCATGACAATTGCTCCATGTTCAAAATTCAAAACCATCCAAAATTCATGTTTTCCCACTGCCACTCGTTCACATGCAACGTCTTAAGAATAGAAAGAACTTTCTGTATTTGCTGTGTAAACTCTTTAAGCGATTTTCGCCTTCTGATAAATATTATGAGTATTGAATTATGAATTTTGACCCGTTTCCTACAGCTCACAACGAAAACGACTTCCTGATGCAAACGTCATCAATTTTTAAAACCATTTCCTTAAGAAATTGGAACTTGTATTTTGTAGTTTGTATTTTTTCTCCAAGAGAAAGAATTGTCATAAAAGAATTTGATACGCCTGTTTATTTAATTCCCAAGTGGTTTTAGTTCTTGAGCAACTGCAGAATTTCGCAGGAATATTCAACTCTTGTGTTCAATTTCTCCTTTTGAAACTCCTGTTGGGAATTTCACGTCTCTAAAGAGCCAACTCTAAACTGACTTCCTGGGTGTTCCGAGCTTTCACATTGACGATTATTTACTAATTTCGTGCACTGGATAACAAATGTTAAGTCAAGAGTAAAAACATGACATTTTTCATTTCCACAGTTCATGCAACTCTTTTGTATTCCATTCTTGTGAAAAAATTCCTCTGACAAAGTTTCAAACCTTTCCAGCTCTGAATTTCTCGTTTTTCCTAACATTAAAAATGCATTCAGATTCCTTGAAAATTCAGTTTCAAAAATGTGAAATTGTCGTTCCATTTCTGGTTCTCTCTCTTGCGCTTGTTATTCGTTGCTCTGCAATTTCCTCAGAATATCTAGCAGTAAAAACTAAAGGAGAAAATAATCCAAATCTGATGAATATCCTTGGACCATTTAAAAACTGCCAATTTTTCTTTGCCATCTCAACAGACAATTCCTTTTTCAAAGATCGGACAGATGCTCGTCTAGTTGAAAAAATCCTTGGGAAAATCCTTGCCTCTCAGGATTTTCGCTCCAGCGCCCAGTTCTTTGACTACGGCACTTCTTCTCGCGACCCCAAGGTAAAGGAGCGCTGGGTCATGAAGCACGGCGACGGTTGCTTTGTCCACCTTCACATTCCTCGTTTCACCCCGTTTTCGGAAGAGAAAAGGTTGACTCCGATTGATAATCATTTTAGATTTAGGAATATGTATGGACAAAATAAACAGTATTTTTTCCGTATTAATGTCATGACGGATTTTGTCATTTTGGTCACGGATCGGAATGCTGAGCTCATTTACGAAAAGCCGTATTTAAACAGCGCCATCCCTCTCAATTTCTTTCACCTAGTGTTTTCACAAAAGCATGCAGAATTGGAATTGCCCTTTTACAACCAAAGCCCTTCTCGCGTCAGGAGAATTGGATTGACCTGCAGTTCTTTTAGAAAAGACGGTTTTTGCATCGACAAAATTCAGCTGTTATTTGGATTTGAATTTGAAAACTCCGCGGATCCTAAAATAAAATCCAGTAGAGTCAAAGAGGTCAAAAAGTTGACCTCAATTTTGTGGACCACCCACCAAGAAATTTTCAAAAGGTTAAAAAGTGACCGGCAAAATTTCCACGGCAGCCATATTTTTCTGGAATTGGCCACCACAATTTCTGAAAGTTTAATCAGAATGATTCAAAAGATGCCCTTGGCTCAAATTCGACTCAAGTTTTCTCACTTTGAAAATATTGAACATGACGAAGGACGGGTTTCATACTTGTCAAATATCAAAATAGTCCAAATACTTGGTGACCCTTCTTTTCATAATTTCTCACTAAAGCAGCGCAAGAATGGATATGACCTCAATTTGAATTTCAAAGGGTCCATTTTAACCTATCTCAACTCTTGGTTTGACATGAGCAACTTTCAAAATGTCGTGTATAAAACGAGCAGTCATCGTTTACTATACTCGAAAAATTTGGATATTGGTGCGCCATCTTGTTTCAAGACTTTTGCTATAGCTTTTGAACCCAGTGTTTGGCTCCTGCTTGCCTTGTCCATTTTCATGATGACAGGTCTTTTCCTTTTTGTGACCGGGAAAAGTTTCGCATTAAATAAGAATTTGGATTTGGATTTGAATTTGAATCAAAATCCCGCTTCACTTTGTACAGTTTTGATGGGCGTGACCTCTTCCATGATTTGTCAGATGGCAGAATTCGCCCCTCAGCGAAATTTCAAAATTTATTTGAGTCTCTGGCTTTTTTGCTCCTTCTTTCTGGTGAATTGTTATTTTAGCGTGTTACAAAGCTTTCGAGTTTCACCCAAGGCGGAACAAGGTACTAAAAACCTGGGTGACCTTTTAGATGAAGGATATACCATTTTGGGCAAAAAAGGGGACATTGTAGGTCTCCAGTATATAAATGATGCGTGGGAGGATTCTGGATCTAGGTCTGGGCCAAATACAAATAGAAATAGGATTCTGATAAAACAGGACCGTCTTGTTCATTCACTCAAGGATCAGAAACTGGAACTAGCTCGAGTTGGAGGTCAAAATTCACATGAAATGATGGACCACCTCTGGAAAAGTGGGAATTTTGCGTTCTTGGACCACGAAGAAAGATTGGGGACTATTCAGTTG
Source organism: Sminthurinus aureus (assembly GCA_034698265.1). Taxonomy (NCBI): domain Eukaryota; kingdom Metazoa; phylum Arthropoda; class Collembola; order Symphypleona; family Katiannidae; genus Sminthurinus; species Sminthurinus aureus. Next base: position 5,119 of record JAQGBH010005948.1, on the reverse strand, counting down.
TTGCCGATGGTAGTGAACAGGAATATTTTCAGTACAAAGGATGCATTTTTCAAGGCACAGTTTTACTGGAGCTTCAAAATTGCAAATGTTGACGGGGTTTTGAGGTCATTTCAGCGGCTGGTGGCGACAGGTTTTCTTGACTATTGGACTAGGGTTGAAAAGGACGTGGAGCTCAGATTTTTTGACATTATGGATAGACGAAGTCAAGGGAAACCAACTACACTCGGAATTTATTTGGAAGCCGAGGAAAAAAGGAACAGCGGACTCGTTGAAATCCCACTGGAGGATTCCATCATCAAAGCAAATTTCTATGTTTTTCTCTCCGGCCTTGCAGCATCCGTCATTGGATTTATTTATCAAGTCGGAAAAGCTCAGTTGACCTGGTTCAAGATTAAGCAATCAACTCGATTGTGTTTGGCCTGGTTCAAATTTCAAAGTTTTTAAGGATTTGTCTATAGATAAAAAGTCAATTGATTTACAATTAGAGTTTAGAATGTCAATGAAAGGGCAAAGAACAAACCTTCATTTTTACAGCCGAGTAGGCTCTTGTTCATGCGCAATAAGAGGAAACATTAAACACCTTTGCAATAAATCAACTTTGTTTTCTTTCTCTAGTCTCCTAAATATTGAGTGTCGATTTACTTTGTCACACTAAAAATTATAAATTGCACCTTGTACCAATTTTCCTCTGTACTGTTTTTAAACACAATGTTTTCTCTCATCTTTTTTCCAATTGTACTTATGACATCTGCATTATTTTATGGGAAACTTGAAGCCATTCTAATCCATTTCAATAAATAACACTTTAAAAATAGAACAAGCAGAAAGAAGATTTGAAATTGTTTCAAAATTACTTACATCAAGCTCACATATTTTCAAGTTTCGCAAGTTTTGGTCAAGTTTCAGTTTCCATTGTCGTTGGATTTTCTGAGTGGCTGTCTGTTGATTTTGATAATGTAATTTATTCATTCTTTATCTGCATCAAAATGGGATGACACTTTATATTTTACATTTATACTTCAAATACTTTAAATACTCCATATTCCATATCGGTGTTTTTCCTTTGTCCATCCGAAATTTGATACATCATCGCTGATCGAAATTTTGCACAAGCATGTTGTTGGATTTTCAAACGGTAGTCAGTAGTCAGATAAAAAGAGCGCCGCTGCAAAACAGTTAATGCTGCTGTATTTTCGCGATTAAGTACTTTTGTAAAGCCCATTCCAAGCAAAATAAACGAACTGCACAGTGAAAATCCTATTGTGTCATATTACAAGAAGGATTTTTTTGATAATCTCTTTTCTTTTTACATTTTGACGACTGACTATTAAAATGGCCACAAATTATTACTATTTCTGCCATGCATCGATTAACATTATCACAGTTTTCTTGCTAAAAAATGCGTTGACCTTGACCAACGCAGAAGAAACCGGAGAAAACGAAAAAGGAATTTCCCTCGAGTTTCCGATAGAACGAACGATTCTCCAAAATGTGGACATCATCTCAATTCTGAATGACGTGGCAAAAATAGGAATCGGTTGCTGGATTTATCTTGCCGGAAATATTCGGAACAAAAACAAGGTCAACAACAAAGAAATTCAACTGGCAGTTCAACTCGGATCGATCTCAATCTTGATGCAAATCCAAAACCAAAACCAAAACCAAAACCAAGATTCATTGAATTTTCTAATCCCAATTTTGTTGAGAGATAAAGAAAAAGTTTCAGACGAACAGTACAGAAATTATCTGAGCGATGGAATGACTCCAGCAGCTCGGGTAAAACATTCTCTTTGTTTCATCAACATGTTTTACTGGCCGCTGAGATTTCGAGATCCGGGTGAACTGGACCCGTTACGCAGTGAAATGTACATGACGCAACCTGAAATGCAAAGTTACGCTGCAAACGAAATACTTTGTTCTGGTTTTATTCAGAAGGGCAAATGCGGGCAAAGTGCCAGTTCGGCAATAGCTGCGAAATTCACGGTAGTTTTCTTGGAAATCTCGGAGCAAGGAAATGTCGTTTCGCAGGGGGGAAATATCAAAAGTCGGAAGACGCAAACAGAAGAACAAGGAAATTTTCCACAAGCTTTTTTCTCCACATTCCTCGCTCGTGTCACAAGGAATCTGCTTCCTTTTGTAGCTGTCACAATTTCAACAGAAAAATCAACAGCAGCAGCTCAACAAAGCTCTGCTAAAATGGAAATGGAAATCTCGGGCGTTTGGTTTGTAAATCACTGGAATATTTTAAATGGCCAACTGAAGACAGAACCGCCCTGCAAAAATCAAGATTCAGGTCAAAAAACAAAATCCTCTCAAAAATCTTCATGCTATTCCTCAGTCATGTCAAACAGCAACAACAGAAACAAGAATTATGAAGCCGGAATGTCAAAATCAAAATCCCAATCCCAATTTCAATTCAAAACACCCGCTGATCCATTTCGTCCCGTCCAATTGCCTTTCTCGACTCGCTTGTCCCAAATGTCACATGGAAGCACAAAAAATCCACACATACTGACGAATTATGGACATCGGAAAAGCTTAAGGTCAAAATCAAAAGATCTGGACTGGCCGATGTCGGTTTGCGGAATAATCAGCTCGTTTGGATTTGGATAGGGATCAACGACTACAAATTCATCACGAGCGACAGCGTCTATCAAATGAAAAGCGGACTTCAGATCTACACGACGCCGTTTCAAACCGACGTTTGGACACTGCTGCTCGTTTCTATGGTGATTACTGTCGCGGTTCTAATGATTTTTTATCTACTTTTGATCAGATATCAAAAGGAATCTTCTTCAAAACTAACGGTGATGGTGATCTGGAAGATACTGTCCGAACAATATTTGTGGATCCTGAGGATTTTGCTGGAACAACCTGATCAACAAATTCCTCCAGGATTTCAAATCCACCAAAACTTCATCAAAAATGGGTTGAAGAGAGCGATCCGCCTGATTTTAGGCGTTTGGTTGATGATGAGTCTGATTTTGGTGAGTGGATTTCGCGGGATCATCAAAAGTGACTACACGCTCGATTTTCCATTCGCGAGTCAGCCGAAGTGGAACAGCTCAATGGATTTCTTCGAGGATGGCAGTTTTTTCGTCTACTACACGCAAATGGATTGGAGGTGTCCCATATACGTTTCAGCTTCTCAAGGATATTTCAACACGACGGAATATTGGAACTCGGAGTTTGAGATGAACAAGCCATCATATTTAATGTCAGCAAATAAGTTTAATCAGCTTCGTATATTACAGCCTATATGCGCTTCACTGAAAAAATGAAACTCCCGTTTGAAAAATCTGGTTGCCAGAATTTTGAGGCATGTCAAGGGTTTCATCGACTTGAACGAATTTACTATTGTCAAAATACAACCTGCACCGAGGAAATCCCAAATCTCATCTTGAGAAAATTGCAACATTCAAAAACAGTTTTCATGACGACGGCTGCAGATTTTCCATTCTACTGGAATCAATTCAAGGAACAGATGAAAAAGCATTCGGGACTCAAAATGAAATTCGTCCACAATGCAGACAAAAAAGACGAGAAAGCTGAACAATTCTGAGGCTTTTCAATCGACATGCGTTTTTCAAAAATCAACGAAAACGATGCTGATTTCCTCTTGAATCCGCTCAAGATTATCCTGAGCTCTGGAATTTTTTGGTGGTGGGAAAAATGGGATCAAATCAAATTTCACAAGTATCGACAAATTTGGAAAAATTCCAGCGAATTCATCGACGAATCTCTGGCAGAATTCAAACCACTTTCATTTAAAGATTCAGATATTCATCTCGTCTTTTTAATTTGGCTCCTCTTTCTCTTTTTACCGGCAACTGCATTCCTCTTTGAAATCATATCAATTGATAAGATTTGGAGAGGAATTCGGCTAGTCTATAAACAAAAACAGCAGATGATTTTCATGAGGAAACCAAAGCCGTTCAAAAATTTGTAACTCCATTCCTTTTTGGCTGGAAAGGGAAGTCGCAAAAATCCCAGTTGAACATAAAAGTGTAAACGTCAAAGGGCAAAAATTCCCTTAGCGCTGATACTAATTTGTGTACATAATAATATGTATACTATAATGTTTTAAGAACCCGACTGAGAAAAAGTGAAAGTTTAATTGGGTCGGCAAATTGAACCACAGTATGATTGTTGTGCTATTTTTAATAATATCAATACCTATTATTATACCTATATTTCTCTCCACGCCGAAGCAAATTGTATGGGATTCTCTAAAATGTAGTACCCGTTTTTGCCCCGTTGCTATTGGCATCACGAAACGGAAATGCGGTCGTGTGGCTGAAAAGGGGAAAACGTGTTTGGATTTTTTGTTTTGTTGCCAGGTGCAGCCAATTTTATTGTTGTGAAAGATTCATTAATCATTATCAACTAATATTGTAACAAAGCGTTGAGAGAGATTCCGCTTTCTTTTAGAACGATATTCATAATATTCAGATGAACAGACAAAGGGTTTGTCCAGATGGTAGAAGTTGAGTGATGATGCGAGACGCGAAATGAACTTTTCTCTTTTCCTCTTGTATTCACAAACTTCCATTGGGCTTGGAAAAGGGTAAACGGTTCTAAAATGCACTTTGACGTCACTGCTTCTTTATTTATAAATGGATTCGTACAATTCATGAAAAATGGGACACAAATTTGACGAACAATCACATTCTAAACTCTTTACTCTGAAAACAGGTTTTAAAGTCGGAAATTTCTGACAAAATTGTTTTTGCACGGACAAATTCAGATATGACAATTTTATTTTTGGATTGTCATTGCAAATACTTGAGCAGGGACCTTTAAGACCTTACTGTTTACTATGTAATTGATCCACGTGGACATGCAGATGGTCTATTTTATTCTCAGAAATATACTGCCAGCAGATTAGACTTGAATTTGAAAATAAAATGCTTTTCGCTTGTGCTGTAGTTTGACGCCGTTTACCATTTACCGTTTACACAAAGTACTGATCATTATAGTATTCAAATATTTGCAAAATTCGTACGCCAAAATTGGACGCCGCACAAAGGTCCAAAAGCAATATTTTTGCGCCCCTGTCAAAACCTGATTTTTCGGAAAAACAAACCACATCACGTTTTTCAGCATATTTTTCTGAGTA
>JAQGBH010005947.1:0-13351 GCA_034698265.1 Sminthurinus aureus | reverse complement strand
CTATGATATGTACATGAGATATTATATATTAGATTAGATGTAATAAAAGTAAGTATAAATATGAGAGTATCAAAAAAACGTCTGATACTTGCAATTGGCAATTAAATCATATGTTTATTACAATAATATTATAGATATATTATGGTACGGGATACGGGATGAATATATGTAAGTATGTATATATACATAATATTATAGTCGGTTGAATAACAAGTATACTATAGAACCTAAACCAATCAATACTAATAATTATAATGACAGTCATTATTTGAGGTATGAAATAAGAAATAGGACAGTATATATACATAAGAAGAAGAAGATATACTACATACTACGGACAAACGCACACACGCAAAACTCTCCAAACATAGTCTGAATATTTTAGCAAAAACCAGAAAACTTTTTTACCATTTAGACAATGTATAATTAACTATGATATATGCAAAAACATATACATATATATGGGAACTGGGAATACTAATAATAATAACAATAAGAATGGACGTGAAAAAGGTAGACAACTACATACATAACAATAATATATTATTATACTTTATAGATTTATGTGGCATTCTACTTTTTCATCAAGGAAAAATATCTAAATTACAAACATACAAACAATCAGACTAGCAAAACAGCGACGAATAAATATTATAGAGTACAATATGAATAATGCACTATTATAGTAAAAACTGTGTTTGTGTATTGTTTCATTCATTTTTATTCCAAAAACCTCTTCTATGTAAGTTTATGGTTTTTGTATAATATATTATATATATAATGTATGGCTCCTCTTTTTTATGTTACAATAACCATAATAATAATAATTGTAATAATTTTTTAAATTTCATTCATACAAGTACTTAGAATGCTAAGAAAACTAGCAAAATTACTTGAGTAAATACAAAAATGTATAGATATTGACAAAAATAGTATTAAAAATGCTATTAAAAAACGGTTGTTAATAAGTTGCATGTACTAAAATTGAAGTAGCTATTAACCTAATGTAATAAAAACTCACATCTATACATACGTAAGTACACTAAGTAAGGATTGACATAATACTATTATACTTTATGCTATTATGATTCATATTTACTTTGAATTCAAGAATATGAACCACGAAATACGTGAAATCATTAAAAAACAGGAAGCTTACTATGCATGTACTTTCAAATTATTATAACATTTAATATGTAATGTTTTTAAAATTATTGAGATTTGGGATGAGAAACAAAAACATACTATTATTATAGAGGAAACAGTAGTACTAGTAAAATATAGTAACATATATTCGTATGAGACATAAAGTCAAAACTCATTTATGACTCTGAGGAAATATAAACAACTTATAATTTATAATGTATGGAAAAAGTTATTTCATTTACATTTACCGACATACACTACAAATAATTGAGACATATTTAAATAAAAACATTGCGAGAAACATACATACACTATGTTATTGTAGTAAATTAGGAGAGTAAATACTAAATACAGTCTCATATGTTGGTAGTTAGGAGTACAATCCGATTAATAATGCTGGAGCCAATTCGTATTGATTTTTCATAAAATCTCGGACTGCATTTTTCCCTTCCGGTGTTCGAAGTCTGTCTTTATTTCTATTTGAAAAATAAAAATGCATCAAAAGTTAAAACAAAAATAATAGTATTTTACCACTCATATAATATAGCATACAAGATACATAATAATTTAAACTAAACTGGATTAATTAATAACACCATACATATTATTCTGCTAATATTCATGTACAATTAGCGCTATAATATTATTATTAAAGTCTTGAAGTAACTTACCCTGAAATACATTGAATTGCTTTAAATTCCAAGTCTTGGATTAGAAAGCGGCTACCACTAGAGAATAGACTTAAAGCTAGTTCAATTGAAAAATCCTTCGTAGGTACTTGAACAAGTCTAGATGTACAGTCTGTATAGTAATTTAAGGCACGAAAAAGGATTATCAATAAGATTTAATATAATATAATGCATAATCACCTTACATTTAGCTTTTAGATAATAAAAATTAAAAATAATGTTTTTTAAAAAAAGAGGTACGATTCACTTGCCTTGCAATAAATCGACAATCTCGTATCGATGTGCTAGATTCAAAATCTCAAGAATATCCTGTAATTTTAAGATTATACACATGTTAAACTTGTATTGTACTACAACAAGAGAATAAAAAATGACAATAACAATAATAATAATGAAAATGTGAAATTATTGTAACAAAAATTACCTTTGCATCACAGTTTACTTTTTTCATATTAGTCTCATAAATCAAAGCCAAAAATGAATCCATCACAGTTGAACTAACATCCGGAATTTCTACTACACCACTACTTTTCTCTTTCATATCAGCACTTAACATTGCTTTAAACACAGGACTTCGAGAAGCCAAAACGCATTTGTGGGCATAAAATATATGACTAAGTTCTGGGCCACACTTGATAACTAGGTCAGAAAACGACTCATCCTATTTGTTTATTTATTTGTAAAATCAACATATAATAAATATTAATGATTATTACTGTTATACTAGTATCTAATAAAACTCATCAACTATGTATACGTTGTATATATAAGGATGTTAAAACTACCTATATAACATTGGAATATCATTGATAATGAGTAATATAATTTATATTTAATACAAAAATACATACAAAATGAAATTACCATTCTTAAGCGTTTTGTCCATGTTTCTGGCTCTTGTTGTTTCCTCTTGCTTGAACGGAAAGTAACAGAATACGTCTCATTCTGCGGTTCCTTATTCTGAGTAGTTACATTAATGGAAATGTCAACTAAAACAGGAATATATTCACATGAGAAATCAGAACTAAATGTGGAATCTGGTTTTCCACTTCCAATTTTTTGTAATAAAGATTGAATAGTGTCAAATGATTCAAAATTATAGTTGGATACTGAGCTTAGTTCATCTCTACTACAATGATGAAAATGTTTGCAAAATCCATGCGATTCAAAGCTGATATCTATTATGAGTCAATACAAAAAAAATAAATCATATCATATTATGTACATACTTTGTACAACAAAAACAATGATTATTAAAAACGTTTACTAGACATTTGTATTATTTGTAAAATATATTATACTAGTGCAACACATTCAATAAACTTACATTTGTTGAGTACAATTTCCTCAAATTTCCCAAGAAATTTTAATGAGAGTGCACAGTTTAGAAATTTACCCCGAAAGGTAGACATATTCTTTTCTTCTTTGATACAAACAGTCAATTGAACATTTTCCTTTGTGATTTCACTTTGACTTAATGTCAAGATTCTGTAAAATGAAACAAATAATAATCTTATTATTATGTTTAAATTTATTAACATGTTAATCCAAAACCAAACACCCTTCTAATAGCTTGTTATACATAAAATGTAATTTAATAGAATAATACTTACAATATGAAATAAGGATGCTCCTGAAACTTTACTACTACGTCAGCTGTTAGCATCCAATCTTTTGAGCCTTTTTCAACGACACGAATTTTTGACAAGTTTGTTAATTTTACCAACTGCTCAGCATGAAGCGTCTATATGTGTACATTTCAAATGAATAAAACAATATTATTACTCTGATGATTGCTAATTTTGATACTTGATGCTTAGAATATTGATTTGCAAAAACGTTTTTGTTGCTCAAAAATATATTGAAGAATGTTAAAAATGATTTACATAAGTATACAAAAAATGTAGTTCCGTGAAATAAACTATTTATTACCTTATCTTCGTAAATATTGTTGAATCTACTTGGATATTCAAAGGTAGGTCTGAATGAATGATGAAAAGCATTATTATTATTCTCCATGTCAGATAGTCCACTAGAAAATGCTGGACTATGATTAATAAAGTCAAAGTTATCATCTTCATCTTCATCGTCATCGTCTCCAACCTAGTTGAATGTGGGATAGAGACAACATATTATTATTATTATTATACCCCTTCGAAAGTTTACTTTTATAATATATATGATAGTCATAGCATATTATGATACTGTATTTACTTCAACAAAAGCCGGGGAAATTGGGGGTGAAGGTGAGTCATTCATCTTGGCCAATATTTTTTAATACAATATTATTGTCAAATCCAATTGTATATCAAGTCACCAAAAACAAAACTATGCACTAGTACACGCTACAATCCGTATGACAAAAAAGAAAAAGGAAAGACGTGATATATAATATTAATCTTCTATTTTCAAGTCAAAAAAATCAAAACTTGTGAAAACTTTTGTGTGTTAATGAGCAACAACAACAGGATATTGGATTTCTATTGCTTGAACAAGTTGTCACTGCTTAATTTTACGTAAAAGTTACAACAAAAAACGGAAGAATGAAGAATGAAGCGTGTCCGAAAAAAACGAGTTTTTGAAAATTCTATTTGAATCCATGTGCATAAGCGGGGAATGGAAATCTAGTGTGTGATGAAAAGTGTTACGTGTACAAAAATAAACGATAACTGTGTGTGCGAATTCAATTTTTCAGTTTTTTTTTAAATAATTCTTTTTATTCAGTTTACATAAAATTATTCTTCTTTTAAGTGAAATAACAATAATAATTATTGTTTGAAACAACAGAAAATAACTCTTATTCAATACATTTATACGGCATTCACACAGACATTCAACAACAAAAAAAAGTTCATACGAAGATCACATCATCACTTTTTTTACACATCATGGATAATGACAATTATTTTGTTTTTATATACATGGGATTTTAATCATCAGTTTTACACTATATAGCGTTGTAATAGACCAAAACATTCCAAAAAGTAATATGATGGCACTAAATGGCGTTGGACTCTTCTGGAAAATCCAACGTGGCAAAACTGTCGAAAACTTGATCTTTAGGAGGAACTTCAATCTCACTGTAAAGCAAAAGAAGAAAATGAACAAGTTAGTATTTTTAAAACTTTTCGACAAGAAAATATTAGTAACTGAAAAAAGCGAAAAGCCAATAAACTTACTTAGTTCTGACATGTTCCGGATTGTAGCCTACAGAATTGGTGTCGTTTTGGAAAAAAATAAACATATGTTTTGTTTGAAAAGATTGACAATACAGGACAACAGGAAGAAACATAATAATGTTGTTTTGATTTCAAACTTCAGATGAACAGTATAAACAAAAAGTTTACCCCAATTAATATGTAATTCATCCAGAGTCCAACCACACTGATAAGTGTCGCAAAATTTACCACCCATTCTAGTTTTACCAGGCTTATCTTCCTTCTTCTTGGCACATGGAGCTTTTTGCCAAGTAGAACAGGGATGATCGTGATTATGATCTTTAAAGGAACATAGAGCAGCCGTTTTTAGGAATAAATACAAAACAGTATAAATGATACTTTAATGTTATTTTTCATCAAATCCTTATTTTCTGTTTTCTGTGCATGAAACAACAAAAACTGGGGAAAAAATCGACATCATACCACACTTGGTCCATTGCCACACTATACAGCTCGACGGGCCACCATCATCCAATTTGTTGGCTTTTAACTCTCCCTGATAAGTGCCAGATTTTTTGAACTCGTTTACATAAACACATATATTTTCGGCAAGACGAACGCTGACGTCTATTGCAGTTTTTGCATAAACTTGTGTACCTGCAAACAGAAGCCATAAAAAATGAAAAAAAATTTCTCATAAAAATAAGATGGACGAAATTCTGAGGCTCCAGACCAATCCGTTATATACATAATATATACATATGCTTACCAGTAAACACTACAAAGGAAATTATGGCTATTTTGTCAATTTGTGTCATTTTGTATGTCGCAAGGTCTTATCAGTGTACTAGTAGGGATGCTTTCGTCCTTCTTCGAATCCTTATTCTGTCTTTTTTGTTCTATAAAAAAAGCAACAAACAACACAAAAAAATTAAAATGATACCAGAAAAAATACCTAAACAAAATGGCTTTTAATTTTGATGAAATTAAATATTTCGAGTTAACAATTTGGGAAACATACGCAAAACTTGTACAAACTTCCTATAAAGTGTCTTACATGCTGTGTAATGTGCACAAAAAACGTTTATTACTTAATAATAATGACACCAATGTTAAAATGCTTATGACTTTTAATATGAAATATAGACATAATGATGTAAAGTTGTGTCATACATTAATAATGGAGTAATTATAATCAAATGACTGTAAACTATAATATACATGAGTATGTGTGTGTGTGTGTGTAATGAAGTGACACTGATGTAAATACAACATGTTGAACATTTCAAATTACTTGAGCTGTTGTACAACACATCAGTGGCCAAGTTTGTACGCCCGATTTTTAACAATGTGTGTGCCCATCATCATTCATCACTGTGTAATGTAAATGTGCTATAGTTCTTTTGCCTCCTGATCGGGAATTTTAATAATTTCAGTTTCAAAAAGGGAAAGTTTCAAACTCATAGTACTGTATATTCAGCTATTTAACATTCTGTATTCTGACCTTGTATGTATGATAAAACTATGCACAGTAATGTCAAACGTAAAACGTAATATATGATGATTATGAATTATGACTGTAAATATTTACGTACCATATTATGTACATAGGTATAATTGAATCAACAAATAATATTTTCAGACTGTGTTCTTTGCCGTAATTTAGACATTTAGACCATTAGGCATCACCATCCAATAAATTACACGCTGAGGGCTGAGGATACATAAATACTACATATATATATATACGTATTTTGTGACACACGTGCATCTTGTGTCGTATTTTGTGCCGATTTTTCGTATTCCGAAAACTTGACATTGCTACTCTATTTTGCATGGTTTTATAGTGTGATGTGCATCAAAATATACTAGTACAGGGAAATTCTGAATATGAGTGTGACACTTCTGTCAAAAATGCGTACAAGTAAATACACTTGCAAATAAATATATTATATGACAATATACGTGGTATATACAACTTTTGGTACAATGTAATGACACCAGTCACAGTCATTACAAGGTCTTGCTCCAGTTTTTTTAACTTTTTTGATCTTATATCTTATCAAAATTTTTACAGCTTCCAAGTGTATATTATTACATTTATAAGTAGATCATATGTGGCGTTTGACGCCTGAAAACTTGATAAACTATTCATGAATGATAGCTTGACATTTAACGAGTTGCAAAAACTGTGACTATTTAAAATTGTGTTGCTCATCTCTCTTTGCCTCTCTCTTAATCGACATGCGTTACAATTTATAATCTACAGATTTCGTGTACACATGGACATCAGCCACAGTATCCAGTATCTACTAAATTGGAGGACAAAAACATCAATGTCATTTTGTAAATTGATGCTCATTGCACCTATTCAATTATTGAATAGAAAATAGAAAGAAGGTTCTGGTCTTTTGACATGAACTAGTGCATGGACCTATCATGTAAAGCTTCTATCTTTTGCTTGAATATGTTGTGCAAAGTGGAAAGACAAGAAAGTTTTGGATGTTGCGGATTTTCTGAATTTTGAACAAACAAGCTCAGCAAGTGATTAAAAAGCTACCTTTAAACTTTAAATGTAATTTTCTACAAGGATTGGATTTTACCCACTATATTAATATATACTTACTACTGACAAGCACTTTTTTGTCTTTCGTTTTTCGATTGCCGTTTCACAAACTGACCACACAAGAAACTTTTCCTCTAAAACTTTTTCTCTAAAAGTAACACGGGAAAGGAAGTAAAAATGGGTACAAAACTGGAAAAGGAAGATTGTGTGAATACTGAAAGTGCTTTACTGTCTCAAAGTATTTCCAGTGCCAATAACCATGAAGGTCCGAACGCTAAAAAACGGAAAACCTCTTTGAGTATTTATAGTTTTACAAATCAACAGAAAAAAATATTGGCTGCATTCTGTCTTTGCAACTTCTTGTCATTAGTTTGCAGGTAAGTCATAAGTTTTAAATTAGATACGTTACAGTTTACTCAGTAGAACAAAGCGAATTCACTGAATAAAACTAATGCTTTTGATGTTTCTTGCCATATTACAGTTCACTGGTTGCTCCATTTTTTCCAAGACATGTGAGTACATTTTTTAATTATTTATTGAATAAACTTTAGTCCTTTAATGTATAATAGTTATTGGTGTAAAGGTAAGCAAGAATGAAGACACTACTTTTAATCACACAAAAAATGCATTGCTTTTTTCATTTTGGGATCATTGCAGTCTTTTACCCTCTCATCCAGACCTTCATTTTTTTGTGGCAATTTAATATGCTTCTCCTTCCTCATATGCATGTATACAGTTTTACCTATATACAACATAATGGAACTCAAATAAGCAGTGCAGAGAAAACCAAAACACGCTAAAAACTTAAAAGTATCAAAAGTATGAACTTCATCTTTATGTTCATTGTACAACCAACAGTCCAACGAGTATTTTGGTTTTATCTGTAGAGTTATGTAATTTTTGTGTACAATTGTTATCGGTATATGCATAACGTATAATATTGTATATTATTACATATTATATAAACTACATACTTACAAAACTCTTGATATTTTTTATAGCTGTCCAATGTTCAATGTACCACAAAGACAGATGCAGTTGAATACACAAGATAAAATAGGAAATGTGCTGACTCGAAGTCAAAATGGATTTTTCCCGTGCAAACATGTTGAATGTTGATTTTTTATATACATTTTGTTGAAGTTAGATTTCGCTTAAAACTTGCTGATTATTGATTATGCTGAATGCTGAATTAGAAAATGCAAATTCGGCATGTCATTGTTCTTCTACAGCTTTGACGTACAGATCTGTAATCTGTAATAGAGATTCAAAATGTAAATATTTATGTAACTTATGTACAAGGATGCAATCCTGTCTCCTGTCCAAAGAACTTCTAGTACTTACTAGAACTTAGTGATACACAAAACACAGCTCTACAATACTTGTACTTTGTACTTGGTAGTTCATCAATGCGTAAGTCAAAAGAGTTGCTAAAATATACACGTTGAAGTACATTTCTATCTAGAAACCACTTAGAAATATTATGCAATCTATAGGCATAAGTACTATAAATTGTAGCAAATTTAATGTACGCCAATTGCCAGATTATACCATACATCATACATTGTATGAAAAGGAAATGCCACCGACACACATATACCTATATACTATATACCTATATAATGTATAATAGCTGTCCTGTGAAAAATATCATTGAAATGCAATATTTTTTCCATATGTGATATGTGAACAATTTTGTACGTAAAATTATTCTAAGTAGCAAGGAACAGAATCTAAAATAACCGCAACTATTTATGTAGATGCGTTGGGTTTGTAAAGCTTATTATACTGTCGCATCTAGAAAAAAGACTTCATGTTGTAGACTCATACATACATAATCAAATTGTACCATTATACCAAACCCATTAAAATACAATGAGGATTTCAGCCGGGTTCTTTAACATAATATGGAATATGGACACCGCGCATGGCTCACTGTATAATAAATGTGCGTGCATTGAAATTTAGAATTGAGACATGGAAATACTGAATTATCATAATGTATTTAAATAGATGTATTAGACATTATACGAATGCATGTAATAATATCTACTTAACTAAGTGATAGACAGACGGCAAAAATACATATCATCGAAAATTACGACATGTGTAGAGAAACTAGACGAGACAATAAAAATGAAAAGCTCGTGTAAGATATGACATGACGTATTTATTCTAAAGTCATATTTAAAATATCACGTAATACATATTTATGTAATGTACGTCCTCATAAATAGGTAGATGTAATTTTTTCCAGACTGACAAAACGAATACTTGACGATCTTAACCCTGGACTGAAGTTTTGTAAAATCTATATTTGACTTTCAAAAGCAGTAGTGAATTAATTATCGATATATATATATATATATATGTATATATATATTTTTTAAAAACTTACGTCACACCGTTTCTACAAATTTTGTACTGTAGTTTTTCACCATCACCAGTTTTCATAAAATCTAAGATCACGTCATATTCTCTACCCGAGGAGTCATTGGTTAATTGATGGAATGGAGAAAGACTTTGAGAAATATTATTATTATCATTTGGTTCATCAGCATCAGAATTACTATTACTACTGCTACTTGCGGAAGCCATTGGTTCATCATCATCATCGTCATGCGGAGTTAAAGGTGGATTATTATTATGTTGTTGGTTGTTAGGATTAATAGAGGATGCCAAATAATATTCCAAAGCCAAATCTAAGTCGCCACTGGCCAATTCCACACAGTCTCGAACAAGTGAATATAAGTTGTCAGGATAATCCATACGACCGGTGGTGATGTCATTTATGAGTTGAATAGTTAAACCATCCAGATCGAGTCTATAATGTATATATATAAAACATATTATTATTATTATTAGTGATACCATAATAATAATGTTATATTACCTATATATTGAAAACGAAAAAGGAACATTTTATTAGATTTTCCAACATAATGTATATATACTGACTATATAAAAAACACAAACAAAAAAGATTAAAGTAAAGACATTTTGGATATCAGTTTTACCTTTGTTTTTTCCGTTCAGGACTATTATTATTATTATTGGAGGGAGGAGGAGCACTAGTATCCATTGGCTCAGATTTTGATGTGGGATATTTAGCCATATAATGTTGATGTGCTGCATTTACATCACCAAGATGTAACAGGAGAGATTCTCTTGCTCTTGCAAACATATCATCATTGTAGTCATCAAAACGACCATCCATGATCAATGCAAGTACTTCCATTACAGTCGAGTCAGTAACACTGAAATTAATCAAAGATTATAATATGTTAGTTATATGTATATAAAGATCATGTAATATATATTAAAGTATTTACATCATAATTATTTTATCCTAAAATATTTAGACTACAAAAAATAGTATAAAAAAAAAGTTAGCCTACAAAAATATTTAGCCTACAAAAATATTTAGCCTACAAAAATATTTAGCCTACAAAAATATTTAGACTACAAAAAAATTTAGATTAAAAAAAGTTAGCCTACAAAAAAATTTAGCCTACAAAAATATTTAGCCTACAAAAATATTAAGACTACAAAAAAATTTAGATTAAAAAAAGTTAGCCTACAAAAAAATTTAGATTAAAAAAAGTTAGCCTAAAAAAAAGCATTTCCCTACCCCAGTAAATGAAATTAAAAAATATAGATAGACAAGGTTTATTCTATTATATAATGAAAGATATTCTTACTTTGATTCTATTACTGCTGTTACTACTGATGATAAGGCAGCTGCTGCTTCTACGGTTCTTATTATTGTTGCTGATACTGCTGATGACAATGTTGAAGTAGGCGGAGGAGGAGGAGCTTGTCCAATACCATTATGATGTTGTGGTGTGGGGTTGACAACATTTTGTTGTTTATATTTGTAAAATTTAAAGGCCATTTCGATGTCCCCATTTGTGATTTCAAGAATATCAAATGCTTCGTGGTACATCTCATCTGTGTAACCTTTTTCAAGTTCATTTTGAATTATCTTCAAAAGTTCCCAAGTAAGATTATCCAAATCAACTTGTCCTAATTGATTATTGGCCATTTTGATAAGTCTATATAAAATTAATAATATGATGTGTAAATAATTTTAATGGTGACATATTTCTAGTATGATTATTATGCTTAATATATATGGCATGATGTAGTGTATAGCATATTATATAATCATGTTTAAATTAAATAGTATAAAATGAAATCAGTACATTGTTGTATATTATGCACCATAATTATAATCATGATATATTATAAAATAAATAATATATAATATGTTTACCTTTTATCAAGATCCTTTTTGTAATTTGATAATAATTATTATAAACTTTGTACACTTTAAAGTTCAACAGATATAATTATTTATCATAACGTTATAGCGGTTAATCATTCGTAATACTTTGACTATGTTACTTTTTATAGAATGTATTTACTTTCACATAATACATATATATATATATACATTTAGATAGACATAACACATAACTGAAACTAAAACAAAAAAGAATTATCACTAAAATTCTCAGATGTGTATATAAATCATTAGTTCATTCATCTTGAACTAAACATAGTCATTAAAAAAAAAAGATTATCAGTCTTAGTTCTAATATTTAAAAAGTCATAATTTTATTATGTTCACTATTATTATTATCATGTGGAAACTTTTGATGAAACTTTACCAAGGTACGTCTAAACAAGGATATCATCGGTTCTTAATTTTTACTCGCGTACATAAAGTTTTAGGTTTATGTATGTGTATATAAAATCACTGCACTGTATTTAATTTAATTATGTTTAATCAACTCGATTTGATCATAATAATAAAAAATGTTTTTCAATATAATGTCCAATGTTGTGACACTAATATAATGTATCATACGAAATGATAAAATGTACATAAAGAGGCGTATATGCACATATATATGTTTTAAAAAATTGCATAAAACTACACACTGAAACTACTAAATATAATTATAAAACGATTAATAATTATCAGTTAATAAAATAAATAAATAAATATTCACGATTTACACACAGTTATAAAGTTCAATCCCGGGTGAATATTAATATTTTTTTGCAGCGTTTAAAAACACTATTTAAAAACGAGTATAAAAATTATAAAAGAGTAAAAAAAACTTGGAACAAATTGTGTGTTGTTGTTGTTGCTTGAAACACAGGAGAGAACTGAGGAAGTTCCTTGGATTTCTTCCCCTTCTCCAGTACTTGCTCCATTCATTTATACATTATGTACATGTATACTGTACAAAGTGAATGGGTGATGTGGAATGTGAGTTGGAAGGGAGTGACTCAGAGAGGAAGGTAGCATTTGCTTATCAGTTCGCTCTCTCTCTGGTCATTTACATAAGCAGTGACATGAATAGATGATAAGCATGTATTATGCTTGTATTATTATGATGTGGATACGTATAGGTTAGGAATATGTAAATGACTATCTGTTATTCTATTTTACATGAAATAAGACAACAAGTAGTATTACTACTATCATGTTATTATTTATGCTGTAATATTATATTCTCTCTACACACAGTACCAAAATATAATATTATTATACGTTGATGAAGTAAAGTTAAATAAAATCATAAAATACATACTAGTATTCTATAGATATCCAAAAATAGATTTATGTAGACGTGGAACTTGTGTTCTTCTTTTATTTTCTATACGTGTCTGTATGTACGTACGCATGTATAAATATAATAATATGATTGTATACTTTCTCCATGTATTATTACTATAGTATGCGGAGAAATAAAATAAGCGTTCAATTCATTTATTTT
>JAQGBH010005946.1:0-13354 GCA_034698265.1 Sminthurinus aureus | reverse complement strand
TGGTTTTTCATTGTAAAATTCTGAAGAATTGTAAAACTTGGACGCCGTTTAAACTTTTACAGACGTTTTTCTGGTTTCACAGTCTCAATTTTTCGACTTTTTCTTAATTTTGAGCAAAAACAAAGGCCCATTCTGGAAAACGACCTTCACATTCGTAATCAGTAGGGTGGCCCGTTTTGAGAAAATGTTTCGGAAATCAACGGCGAGTTGTCTTAAATCAAACCTATACCCAAGTAGGTGTTACCTGTGAAATATCAAGAAAATCCGTTTTGACTTGAGCTGGCGCATGGAGGTCAAAGTTCAGACTATGCCACAACACTTGATTTACGCTTCTTGCTATAACTTTTGAATGCGTAAACCGATTGTAACGAATAATACCAATTTAGAAAGGCAATTACATGGGCTTTGCAGTACATTTTTATTCAACTGAAAAACCCCGGGTGTGTGGGAAATACCCGGGTAAATAGTACAAAAACCCGAATTTCGGACGATTTGCAAATGCATTCAAAAATCTGTTCCAATACATTCAAAGGGTAGGCTTACATCTTCCAAATGCGCTATTGGCCCCGAAAATTCGAAAGAAAATACGCCCGCAGTAAATTTTTTTGTATAAAATTTTCAATGAAAAATGTACATTTTCTGCAAAAACTTTTTTTAAATTTCGCACAAACCATGTGAACTTTCTATCCAATACCCCAAAAATGATCAACGATTTTAAAAAGTATTGGGGGTGCATATTTTATCCGAAATCTGGACTTCAAGGTCTTAAAAACCGAAATTCGGGGGAAAAACAACTTTCGGAGTTTTTTTGCTCCGATTTAGGGTTAATGCTTCATTCTACACAATTTGAACATAATTGAGCATTTTTGGCGTATTGGATAAGAAATTCACATGGTTCGTGCGAAATTTGAAAAATTTGTTGCATAAAATGTACGTTTTTTATTGAAAATGTTATACAAAAAAATTCACTGCGGGCGTATTTTCTTTCGGATTTTCCGGGCCAATAGCGCATTTGAAAGACGTATATCTACCCTTTGAACGTATTACAAGAGATTTTTGAATGCATTTGCAAATCACCCGAAATTCGGGTTTCTGTACGTTTTACCCGGATATTTCCTACACACCCGGGTGTTTTCAGTTTATTGAAAATAAACACGGGTACAGGAGTACCTAAAGAGGGAGCAAGCTAGGTGAAACGAGAGATTACCATACTATTATGTAATGCACTAAGACTGTCACGATGTGGGGAAAATGCACCGGGGAGACCCGGGACCATGCGGAAAATCCATTTCAGGCAATTCTAAGACTTTGTCAAAAAAAAATGTTTTTTTTTCGAGGTTCCCTCCGAAGCCCTCCGGGTTTCGGACGGTTCGCGGGGTTGTAGAACAACCAAAAATACATACAGCACTGACGACACCAATGACAATGTCAATAAAAAATCACAGTC
This sequence comes from Sminthurinus aureus, assembly GCA_034698265.1. Classification (NCBI taxonomy): domain Eukaryota; kingdom Metazoa; phylum Arthropoda; class Collembola; order Symphypleona; family Katiannidae; genus Sminthurinus; species Sminthurinus aureus. The sequence continues at coordinate 11,907 of JAQGBH010005946.1, read as the reverse complement.
TCTGAAATGCTTTGCTTCACAAAAGTCACATTCTACATCCATTGGTCCACAATCGTGAACTTCAACAATATTTTCATCAAAATCCTCAGATAATGCACAATTTTTGGTTGCCGGACGTGCTCTGTTTTGAGCTCGGTTGGCTCTCTGCCTGGTGTTTTCAGCTAAATGATAATTTTCATTCATGCGCAACTGCTGTATTCGTGCTGCATTAACAGCACGACGACTTGAAGAAGCTTCTTCGTCTTCTTGTGCCCTGGTATCACGCACACGTTCCGCTTCTACTTGACGTCTTTCATTAAGTTCTTCATCGGTCATTCTAGCTCTAGTGTCTCTGACATTATTTGCGTTCCTTTGGCCGGAAAGATTTGACCTTCCACGCTTCGGCATTTTTTCAATGATTTGATAATATAAAATTATCTAAATAATTGACAATTTAAATTCATCTAAATATCTGATACTTAAAAAGTATACAAATAATTGATACTAAAGGCTCCGGCCTATCACATATTTTTTTATACGTCTCCGGCCTATCACGTATTTTTTATACGTCTCCGGCCCACCCCGTTTTTTTATACGTCTCCGGCCCACCCCGTATTTTTTCAACGGCTCCGGCTCTCCCGTTCTCTATAAATTATATTGTATAATATGCAATCTCTTTTCTTCTCTTCTCTCTCTCACACGCTTTTTCCGTTTAAAATTTTAATAGTGTTGTTGAAAAGTGCGGAAAAGTAAAATACTTACTCAATACACTTACACAGCAACACTATTAAAGTTTAAAATGAAAAAAAAACAACTCCAGTACAGTAATGTACAATTAAAGATGAATGTAGAATGTACAAAGTACATGTAAGTTTTGATAAATAAATAAAAATAATTGCAAAATCAGAAATGCCAATTTTACATTTACTCGCAAAAAATGAATTTGAATTTGCGAATCATCGCTATTGCGGAGATGCAGCATAGTGCATACTCTATGCAATAGAGTTTCGCAAAAGGTATACAGTAGATATTGGAGAATTAGTTATTTATTTTTAAAGGTCAATAAATGGTCAAGGGTCATTCTAACATGGGGCGCTGGATGGGAAATTTGATTGGCAGTAATAATATGTATTGCACATTATTGTGCGATTAGTGTGTCAAGAGGAGATGCATTTCCAACATACGGCGTTACCGACTTATTAATATAGAAAGATTCAGCACTAACTGCGACCTTTGGCAAACATTCGCGTATGGCTTATATGTAGCATGACATTTGTTCGCAACTGTGTAGGGTACGCATTACGCATCGAAAAACTAAAAAAGGTCTCATTTTTGAATTTTTTGTCTATCATGTTGATTGATTGGGAGCTCAGCAATACATATACTAAGAGTAAAAAGTCTAAAGAGTACGACGAATTAGAAGTCCATACCTGATCAGTGATTTTTACGTTTTGGCGATTCTAGAATTTGGAGAATGAGACGAAGTACAATAAACCGATATTTATGAAAATGGGGTACTGAGAATGATGATGAGGCAGGAGGACGTGGCTCTACTGATGTCTTTGATTTGGTGCATATTCATAATTAAAGATAAACAGTGGAAATTTTGGAGCTCAATCTATGTGTGATTGACATGACTTTTGACACTAGTAACGTGATGTGAAATCGGCATCAAGTGTCAATTTTGTAATCCGTTTTTGCATCCTTTTCTTTCTGTGGTGTGTAATATTATGTTAAATTTTGTAATAATCCATACGTGCTTTCCTTTTTCCCATGTTTTATGTATTCTCCATATTTGTAAAAGATAAACTGTATTTATTTTTCCCCTCGGGTGTTTTCTCCATTCTCCATCGAACAAATTCATATACATTTACGATACAACGTGGCAAAGAAAGTAAAAGGAAAATCTGAAAATGCACCATGGAAAGTTGAGAAAAAAAGACAGAGAGAGAACATAATATGTGTCAATTTGGTACAGGGGCATATTATTTCTTTAAAAAAGCAGGAAGCACAGAAAACAGAAAACAATGAGGAAATAATAGCATTGGTATTTTTTTAATTCTGTCTTTTGTCTAGACGAAAAACTTGCAATTGACCCGGAACATTTTTCGTGATGAAAATTATGAAAATTATGTTCCCTTCGATAGTATTATTAAAGTCTCTGCTCCAAAAATTGCAATGCAAACTGAATCAGGGGGTTTTTCGTTTTTAAAATCAAGTAAAATACATAAAATAAAATAATTACCAATAGGGAATTATTTTCCCAAAAACATGAATAGCGAAATTTGGAAAGATTTCGGGTGAGGAAACGTTTACAAAAGGTTTCAAGTCTTTTTATACGTGTATACATACATACTTATGGATTTTAATTTGGGAATTTTCGCTGCTACATTTATGCTACCGTTCGTAAATTATAGAATTCGCATGTAAAATTATTATTTGCATTCAAGGTCTTGCCGAATGAGCAAAATGCTTGGTTTATGAACGGAAAGAGTAAAATCGAGAGCCACTGTTGGTGAAATTGTTGGTTGTACTTTTTGAATGAAAAATCTTGCTAGATTTGACTTTGTCGAGGAGCGGCTTGGGCATCAGTGGGCATAAGGTATGTACGTGCATTCTTGAAAGCATGGAAATAATGAAAATCATTAAATTTTTTTTATATCTGTGTTTTGGCAATTATTTTAATAATACATAATAATTTTTGACCTGGAAAACGGGTTAACTTGATATTTATATTTACTCTCATATTTAGTATCTATAATTGTTAATTTTGTGTATCAATAAATCACTTGATGATTGATTTGATTACATATTCTTTGGTGAGTGTCAAAACTTTTCTTTGTCATGTTCTCTTGCTATTGTTACATAAAAAAGTTAATCATTAATTAATCATAAGAAATTATGAGAACATCTTTATTATTGTCACTAGTCGTTAGTTTTACAAATTATTTTACATTATATATTATATATATTATTACCTATTAATAGTGCACATAGGTTTTGACCAAAACTTTTGGATCAATTTTGGTTTCATTTCAAATCTCCAACAATACATATAGTAATTAAAGTCCTGTAGTACAAATTGTGTTGTAGATTTATACCCATTGTTGTTCATTCAAATGACAAAAGACAAAAGATTGTATAAAATTTCATGGTGTACTTAAGACTTTAGTACTTTTGAATTGTTTAGAATTTGGTATAATATAATCAAAGAAGAAGTTGTCTGTTTTAGGTTCTGAATTCTGAATTGATGTGATACAAATGAATTACTGTTATTATTTCATTGTCCGTTATTTTGTTAATAATAATTATTATAATATGTTGTTAATATTTTGTCGTTTTTGTTTTGTTCATAGTTAAAAAAGGACGAGTCTGAAAACAAAAACTAAATTGAAGCTACTACTACTGCTACACAACTTTGGGATATCTTTTGGAGCAAAATAGCAAAAAGTTGTATTCATTTAGAAATATACTGGTGTAAATACTACATTGGTGTCATCATTTCAATTGCAACAATTTATAAATTAACTTGATCATCATCATCATTGTTTAGTGTAAAGTATTGTCAATAAAATATACAAAATTAAACTATCACGTTGATGTTGTGATCTTCCCTGTGTCATCGGCATGTCGTTCCCGGAATTAAAGTGGACTCAAGTTCGAGAGGTGAATTAAATGAACAGGAAATTTGCTTATTTTATGTAAAAAATTATTTTGCATGCGTAACTGATTTTTTAAAATGTATATGTTTTGATACAAAATTCTAATCATCAAAATTTATGTTGTTTTATTATTATTAGTCCACGGGAACCTTGCCAAGGGTATGTAATTAATTAATTAAACTGATACAATTTATCTTGCAATGTCATTACATTTCTAACTAATCAGCACTTTCAGTAAACATATAAAACGGAAATAAGCATTATTATAATAAATTTTCCTGTACTTTTTAGCCAAGACATGGTCACAGAGCAGTGGCAATCGGACAAAATATTGTAATTTTTGGTGGAGGAAATGAAGGAATTGTTGATGAGTTACATGTATACAACACAGGTGTGTATTCATAATATATATTATGATATTATTGTTATATATGAGAGAATAATAATGCTCTTTCCAGTTTTTGGTTCCAATACAGATATTGTACATGAATTATTATTCATAATTATTATAATGAATTGTATCCTACTATAATGTTTATCGTTTTTAGCAACAAATCAATGGATTCAACCTGTTGTAAAGGGTGACATACCACCTGGATGTGCTGCAAATGGTACATTTTAATACTCAAATTATATTGAAAGTTATTTGTTAAAGTTTTACATGACAAGTAATACAGTTGTTGTTACATTGTAACATGTAATAATAATATTATTATGTTTTAGGATTTGTGGCTGATGGAACTCGAATATTAGTATTTGGTGGTATGGTTGAGTATGGTCGTTACTCTAATGATTTGTATGAGCTTCAGGTATTTTTTTTATTATTAATGTATTTAAACTTGCTTTTAATATTAGTATAAATTATAATATATTATATAAAGTATAAATTATGATTTTGATACACATTTTAATGAAAAGTTATCTTATAAATGATAACGAACGTCATTTAATATTCAATATTTAATTATTACTATTTATTGAACAAGCACGCGCTTTGCGCGACTTGACCCGCGGTGTGTTTGCTGCTTCGCGGTTCAAAAACGAATTTATGTATATTTTCCTTTGAGTTTTTCAAATCTAATTTTACTTTGTTCCATAAGTGTTTTCTAGCATAGTCTAGCTCTTGTATCTATTGCGCATGTGTAGAAAACTCTAGTATGTACAGTGCTCCAATTTATTGTATACCTTTTGAAATTTATACGAAAATTGAGCTCCAAAATGTCGAAAAATCGAGCTGGGTGGGCATTTTTTCAAAGTGTTGGCAACTTTTAGTAGCAGGCCAGATGTTCTGGCTCTTGATTAACTTGAAGGGGGTCAAGATGTTCTAAAAACTTCAAACAGAACACAAAAAAGCCTAAAAGTACGCTCGCTACACTCAAAACCTCAGCCACCACGAAAAGTGTCGAAATATCGAGCTGGGTGGGCGTTTTTTTCAATTTTTTCGAAATAAGGGTTAAAAACTCGTTGTTTTTAGTTCGAAATCGTATTTCGCATACCAAGTTCATGTAAAAACTTGAATATGGCACCAAAAAGTCTGATAATTACGGCCATCACATGAAAAACTCATTTTTTTTCAAAAATTGAGCTCCGTGGGTGGTTTTTCTTAAATTTGACCAACTTGCAGCGCACGATGGGATGTTACCAATACATATTCGTGATCAGCACATCCGACTTGATCAGAAAACACTCATGGAACACCATTCCCACTACTTTCGAAAAATGACGAAGAAAGTATAATAGTAGGTTATTAAAAAAAACATTATAGGCTGGAAGATGGGAATGGAAGAAATTAAAACCTCGTGCTTCTAGGACTGGATCAGAACCAGAGCCATGCCCTCGTTTGGGTCATAGTTTTACATTAATAAATAATACAGTTTATCTTTTTGGAGGTCTAGCTAATGAGAGAGAAGATCCAAAGAATAATATACCAAAATATATGGATGACTTATGGGCTTTAGAATTAAAACCAAACGGAAGTGTAAATTGGGATAGACCTATTAGGTATAAATCAACAGAATTATCGTATGATATGATATTTATGATATTTGATAATGAGCATTTTAATGATCAACAATCATTAATTCAAGTAATAAATAATGAACAATAATATGAATTATTATGAATGACTTTTTTCTGAATTGTTTTTATAGTTTTGGTGTAGCACCTTCTCCTAGAGAATCTCATTCTGCTGTAGCTTATGTAGAAAAGGATGGATCTAAACCCCGTATAATAATTTATGGTGGTATGAGTGGTTATCGTTTAGGAGATTTGTTCGTGTTACATATAGGTAAGATTTCATTCTAAACTCTAAATAAAACCAATAATTAGATAAAGTAAAATGTAGTATGTGGGCATGGATAATAATAATTTTCAAATAATACTTTTATTTACAGATACAATGACATGGAGTAAGCCTATTGTACATGGTCCAAATCCTCTTCCAAGATCTCTACATAGTGCCACATTAATAGGAAATAAAATGTATGTATTTGGTGGTTGGGTTCCTCTTGTGTTGGATGATTTGAAACACACTGCAAATCACGAAAAAGAATGGAAGTGTACAAATTCCTTGGCGTGTCTTAATATTGGTAATTAATTAATTAATCAATGTATTATCTTATGATTTATTACTATTATTTATTTTAACTTTATTTAAACTAGACAAAACCTCTCCATGCTGTCATATCATATATCATATTATTATTGTAAAATTTAAATCTATAGACACAATGACATGGGAAAATGTTCAACAAGATGCACTTGATGAGTCTGTACCAAGAGCCAGAGCTGGTCATTGTGCTATTGCTGTGAATAATCGTTTATATGTTTATTCTGGACGAGATGGATATAGAAAAGCATGGAATAACCAGGTGAATATTGTATGACAATTTAAAATAATAATTATTATTTTACATGTTTTGAGTAATAATAAATTATTATTATTATTCTTTTTTCTTCTTTTATTATTTAAAAAATAATCTTGATTTCTAATTTATAAAATTTGTCTATTATACTACATAAAATTTATGACAACAGTAATGTTTATTATAATATTATGATCATTTGTAAAAACAAAAAAAAATGTGTATTTCCTAAATAATTTTTATATTTTAAATGATTTATTTAAAAATATAGGTCTGTTGTCGAGATATGTGGTATTTGGTAGTTGAGAAACCAGAAAAAACTGGAAGAGTTCAATTAGTGAGAGCTTCAACAAATTCATTGGAAGTATCCTGGAATCCTGTACCTAATGCAGAAGGTTATATTCTACAAATACAAAAGTATGATGCTCCACCAGTAAAAGAACCACAACTTGTTAATACCCCTGTTCCAATGTTACAACCACAAGCAGCAGCAGCATCAACATCTAATAATCAACAAAAAAATCCACAAATGGTACCTGTTCAATCAACAATAATGACTCCAGCACCTGTATCTGGTCCTATTGCTTCTTCTCTTCCTACATCTACATCAAATTCTATTCCTATAATAAAAACAGAAATGAATCAAGTGAATTCTCCTGCCAAATTACCCACAGCCTCAAGTCTCCTATCCCTTCCAGCAAGTCATGCATCAACTGCTAGTAATGTTTTATTTTCTAATCGAGGAACAACTAATGTTCCACGTTTGGTAACTACAACTCAACAGCAACAACAACTACAACAGCATCACCAACAACAACAAACGGTATCTAGAGGACTTGTACGTCAAATTGTTCGTACAACAAATAATCCTCAGCAGCAACATCATCAACAACAAGTTGTTCGTCTATCTAATGTATCAGCAGCTCAATCACCATCCGTTTCACAACAATTAAGTGGAATGCAAGCATTAGCAGCTGTAGCAGCTCAAACGCAAAAAATTCAAACTAGTAGTGGACAACAACAACAACAACAAACAGTTCGTTTAGCTAATGCATCGGGTATTAAAGGAATGTCAACTGTAGGTAAACAAATTATATTAAAGCCTGGAGTAGCTGGACAAACTGGAGTTGTGAATACTAGTAGTGGACAACAAGTTTTAACTGTACTTAAAACAAGTCAAGGTATGACTATCACAGGTCTTCCACAAGGTAAATCTGGACAAATTATTACAAATGCTAGTGGGAATGTCCAACAAATTGTGAAATTAGTAAGTAGTACAAGTGGAGGAAAACCAGGTACTACTATCCTTGGAACAAATCAACAAGGACAACAAATCATTGGTGTTCAACAAGGTACTGGAAATTATATTGTACAACAACAAGGAGGAGGAGGAACTCAACAAGTAGCTAGAACAGCTAGTGGTGGTACATTTGTTTTAGGAAAATCTGGACAAACTCAAATCAGACAAGGTGGTCAGCAACAGCAACAACAACAACAGTTTGTTGTATTAAATCAATCTACTGGTCAAACTCAAACTATTCAACAACAACAAGGAGGCCAACAACAACAAATGAAAATGATTGTTGTATCTAGTGCTGGAACTTCAGGTAAACAAACTTTTACTATGAGTGGAGGACAAGGAGGAGGAACAGGACAATTTACTACTCTTCAACTCCCTCAAGGTGTTCTTCAATCCAATGCATCACATCAACAAACAATCATGTTGAATGGAAAACCAGTGACTGTTCAAATGACGACTAGTGGTCAAAAAGCTGTGGTTATTAATTCACAACAACAAAAATTTATTCAAACTGCACAAGGAACTAAAATGTCTTTAAGTAGTGGACACGGAAATAATCACACAATCACATTAACTCAATCTCCTGCTAAAGCTCTAACAGCATCTCAACTTGTATTAGATAATAGTACTACTACAAGTACAGTGAATTTAAATAATCATCATCATCATCATCAGCAACAACAATTTACACTACAATCAGTTCAAGATAGTGGCTATGATCAAAATTCATTGACAACAGAAGAAGCTGCTGAACTTTTAGGAACTAGTGATCCATCAACAATTTTTATGAAGGCATCACATAATGAACATGAATCCAATCAAATGGATATTTCCGAACCAATGGATCAATCCTCATCTAATTCATCTATTCATTTAGATTCTTCAAATGGAACCTTTGTGCTAGATGGTAATGGAGTTGTAAATCCTGAAGAATCATCTACCATCTTTACTCGTGATGCTAATGGTGATTTGGTGTTGTTAGTAAATGCACCTGGCTCTGGAGAAGATAATGATGGAGGAAATTTAGGATTTCTTGATGAACAACAACAAGAAATGCATCATGATGGAAATATTAGTGAAAATGATGAAAGTATTTTGGGTTTGAGAGGTGGAAGTCAAAATTATGTATATGATCATAATAGTAAATTTAATTGGAAGAATATCATTGGATTAAAAGGTGGAAATCCAGAAGATGATGAAACTACCACTACTACCACAGAAGGTAGTGATGAACAACAACAGCAAATAAATGTTAGTAATAATGAAGAAGGAGAAATTGTTGATTCTGGAAATGAAAATACTCAACAACTAGTTGGAGAAATAGAAGGAGAGAATAGTCAAATAGTTATGCCATCAATTGAATCCGAATCTCAATCTCAACTTGAGGAAACTCCTTCTACACAACAAATATCAATTTCTGAACAAGATACACAAATATTATCCAGTTCAGATTTAATTGAATCATCATCATCATTCACTCAACCAATAGAATCACAACAACAACAACAACAATTGCAACAAAATCAACTATCAACACAACTACTAGAAGATATTAATACTCAATTATTATCATCAGCAGCAACAACAGACGTAACTCAATCTATAGATTCAACTCTTCCTGAATTAAATCTTGTTCAAGAATCAACATTAGGTTCTTCTATTATGGATACTCCCAGTGAACAACAACAACAAGGACAAGAAACTATTAAGGAGGAAATAAAACAGGAAACAATGGATTCCAGTGAAAATGTAATGGATTCTACATCAACATCAATAATAATACCCAGTGAAAATTCTTCAACTCAAGAACCACTTCCAATTACAACCATCAACAGTACTAATGAAATCCCACCAGTAATTAAAGAAGAAGATAATGATACAATTGAGAATACTACAGATATAAATAATATTAATTTAAATTTAAATGTTGCAAATATACAACAAAGTTCTAGTGGTGATCAGTCATTAAATCTGAATGAGAGAGAAACAGCAGAATCAAAAGCTGTTGAATCTATATTATCACTTGGATCTAGTAATGTACTATCTACCAGTAATAATAATAATAATTTACAATCTTTTCAATTTCAACAACAACAACAACAGCCACAACAACAACATCATCAAATGAATGAATCACATTCAGAAAGAGCTCGAAGAATAAGCATGTCATTACCATTTGATGATAAAAATAGATCTTCAGATGATCTTCTCAGTATTCTCGAAGGTATAGATCCAGATCCATTGTCTACTCTTGCAACTGCAGCTGCTGCAAGTTCATCAATGATGCAAAGACCGATGGAAAATCAAAATATTAATAATAATACGAATAATAATATCATGATGATAAACAATACTTCTTTAAATAATAATATGAATCAATATGGACTGAATACTCTATCTGCTGCTGCTACTGTAAACTTAAATCAATTAAATACTAATATGACTTCAACTACTAACATTAATAATAATAGCTTTACAATCACAAGTAGTGGTACAAAACAAGAAGAGGATAATAAACCAGATACTTCAACAATTTCTATGACAAATGCTCAATCATTTTCCGGTACAGGTATTGGTTCAAGTAGTAGTAGTAAACCTGTTACAAGCACAGAGGAAGAAAAGAAAGAGAAAGACAAGGATTCAAATTGGATGGATGTTGCATTTGTAACAAAGAATCAATTGGTTATAAAAGAATATTACAATGTTGCTGAAAAATTATTTGAATTGAAACCGGATCTTGACCTTTCCAAAGATTTGGAATTTATTAAAAAGAAGATTGAATTACAACCTGGAACTGCCTACAAATTTCGTGTTGCTGCTGTCAATTCCTGTGGACGTGGACCATGGAGTGAAGTTTCAGCATTTAAAACTTGTTTCCCTGGTTTTCCCGGCGCTCCTTGTCAAATTAAAATTTCAAAATCGGATAATGGTGCTATGATTTCGTGGGAACCCCCACAAAACTCTTTTGGAGACATTACTGAATATTCTGTTTATTTGGCAGTGAAAACTCATTCCGCACAACCAACTGTAATTTTTTTTTTTGCTTATAAAATCAAGAATTTTGAATTTTAACATAGTATGAAGCATTTTGTTAGAAAATTCATATATAATGACTTATGATATCTTTTTCTTTGTTTTTTTTTAAAGGCTGAACCAAAGGCTGGTGCACCAAATTTGTCATTTATTCGAGTATATTGTGGTGCTCAAAATCAATGCAGGTAATAATCTTTTATCTTATATTTATACACAAACTACAATCTACTCTCTTAGTTTTAAAAAAAATTTTACTCTTAAAACTAAAAAAAATTCAAAAAAAAAAAAGATTAGAAAAACAATTTTTTATTTATTTATTATTCTGTAGCGTATACAATTCAAGTCTGCAATCTGCTCATGTAGATACTTCTACTAAACCTGCAATTATTTTCCGTATTGCTGCAAAGAATTTGAAAGGTAAAGTTTGAACATTTCTCTCGTGATTCATTTCATTGTAATGAACGTGTAATGAACCAACATACTTAAAACCATTAATTATTAATGATTATTCATTACATTGTAGGTTATGGACCTGCAACACAAGTACGCTGGCTACAAGAGTCTGCTTTTCCTAATTTTTCTGGGATTAAACGACTTAATGACAAGACTGTTTTAGGGGGAAAACGATTGAAATTAGAAGACTCCCTGGGATATCAATAAGGAACATTTTTTAAAACTAAAGAATATTATTATTTGTAAAAAAAAAGTTGCTCTTATTTTAATAATAATTCATCTGCTTCGTAAAATCGTACAGTTAGTAGTATTGGAGGAACAATTAACTGATTCAAGTTCCAAGTGTTAAAAACAAAAAGTATAAATAATGATACAGAGGGAATAATTCAAAAAATGATAGAAAATTAGTTATAAAAATAACAATTTCAACAATAGCTGTAGAAAAATAATGAGTAAATCCAGGCCAAAGGAAAAACATGATTTTTGACCTATCGAATCCGGGTTTTTTACATTACTAGTCGTGTAGAGCATGAAAAATAAGCCAGATTACCATTTTCAAAAAAATTAAAAAGTTCCGCCGTTTCCGGCGGGGAGCTGTTTCAAGTTCGGAATGTGA